>VMDR010009499.1:0-33222 GCA_007922815.1 Macrotus californicus
ACCCCCACACTCCCCCTCTTTAGTTCATGTCCATGGGTCATATATATGAGTTCTTCGGCTTCTACATTTCCTATACTATTCTTAACCTCCCCCTGTCTATCTTCTACCTACCATTTATGCTTCTTATTTCTTGTACCTTTAGCCCCTCTCTCCCCATCCACCCCCCTGATGATAACCCTCTGTGTGATCTCCATTTCTGTAATTCTATTCCTGTTCTAGTTGTTTGCTTAGTTTGTTTTTGTTTCTGTTTTAGGTTCAGTTGTTAATAGCTGTGAGTTTGTTGTCATTTTACTGTTCCTATTTTTTATCTTCTTTTTCTTAGATAAGTCCCTTTAACATTTCCTATAATAAGGGCTTGGTGATGATGAACTCCTTTAACTTGATCTTATCTGGGAAGCACTTTACCTGCCCTTCCATTCTAAATGATAGCTTTGCTGGATAGAGTCATCTTGGATGTAGGTCCTTGCCTTTCATGACTTGGAATACTTCTCTCCAGCCCCTTCTTGCCTGCAAGGTTTCTTTTGAGAAATCAGCTGACAGTCTGATGGGCACTCCTTTGTAGGTTACTGTCTCCTTTTCTCTTACTACTTTTAAGATTCTCTCCTTATCTTTAATCTTGGGTAATACAATTATGATGTGCCTTGGTGTGTTCCTCCTTGGGTCCAACTTCTTTGGGACTCTGAGCTTCCTGGACTCAGGGAGCTTAAATCCTTTGGGGAACAAAATGTGGTAAGAATGGGTGAACCCATAAATCTCTACTGTTAAATCTTCCATTGTACATTTATCTTCAGGAAATTACTACAATCAAGGCGAGATTCGTAAGAAAGAACTTTTGCAGAGCTGTGATGTTTTGGAGATTCCAGCCTCCAGGGTAATGATTATTGACAACAGGTAATTCAGCTGTATTAATGATTTGATTGAGAACACATCTAGTGTTTCACCATTAACTGTTGGCTGCTGGTTATGAAAGATAGTCTTTATCTTGTTCATTGTGGTTGGGAAGTGATGTTCATTGTGTTACATTGGGTGGGGGGGATCTCCTGTTCATTTCAGTGCCCTGCAAAGAGATAGGGGGAAATTTCAATTCATTGTCAGTTCTACTTGGCTCAAGGTAAACTGTTGGGATCGCCACAGGGGAATTTCCTCTCTATTCACACCGGTAGGTTTAGTAATGCTTTTAAAGGCTCAAATCTAGAGCCAGACTACTGAGACTGAAACCCCAGCTTCCTCAGGTCATTAACTGTGTCACGAAGGGGAGTTCCTTAATCTATTCCTAAACTACTTCCTCTGTAACCCTTGGAAGATGCATGGTTTTGAGTCAACTTGTGAAATAAATCATTTGCTCATTTGTTTTCAAAGATGACGTACTTCCCTTTTACTCTGTGGGTATATGGTGTGATTTATTTTCTCACTGTTAATATGAACAATAATATTAATGGGCTTCTCTGCTCAGGCACCCCATTTGCACACAGACTTCTGCCTGTGCAGTGTTTCCTTGAGCCCAGCAATGCAAGATGTTTTTTTCCAGAGTCAGATCTGAGTTGTCAAACCAAAGGTCTCAGCTCAGTTATCAAGATCTTTACTCTGGTCACATCTTAATTATGTTTTACATATCCTGAAGATCACGCAGCTTCAGCAACATCTCCTACTTGTGAAATGCTAATGCAAAGGGGTGGTAAACTTGTTAAAAATAAAATTTTCAAGAAACCAGTTTGAAGATTCAAAGAAACCATGTTTCAGGCTGCCGTAGCAAAATACCGTAGACCAGGAGGCTTATACAGCAGCAATTTATTATCTCATAGTTCAGGAGGCTGGAATTCCCAGATCATGGTCCAGCAGGGGCAATTTCTGGAAGGGATTTGCTTTTTGGCTTAAAGATGGCCAACTTCTCACTGTTTGCTCACATGATGGGAAGAGAGGAGAGAAATTTCTCTTTCTCTTATTCAGTCCTATAGTCCTATAGCCACCAGTCCTATAGGATTAGGTCCACCATTATGTAACTCATTTACCCTGAATTACTTCCTAAAGATCTTTCTCCAAATACAGTCATATTGGGGGTTAATTCTTCAACAGATGGGTTTAGGGAGGATGCAATTCAGTCCCTAGCAACATACAGCCTATAGTCTTTCACTCTTTTACTTTACAACCCAGAAAAAGCAGAGCTTTGGAATTGTACTTTAGGTGATTTAGATGAGTCAAAGAGAAGAACGAAGGGTAAGAAGACAAAGGAAATTTTATGGAGGGCCTATACTCATAATAACAGTAAATAGTATTAAACCATTATTGTCAGTACCCAAAACCATCTTATTTAATCCTTAAAATAATCAATTTTTCTCTGATGTTATAGATAAGAAACCATTTTACTTAATCCTTTAAATAATCCAGTTACTTTTCTGATGTTATAGATAAGAAACTATATTTGTTAGTGAGAGGCTGTGCAATTTGCTGCATGTCATCCAGCATAAGTGGTGGAGCTGGCATTTGAAGAGAAGCAGTCCAGCTCCAGAACCTGTGCTTTAACCACTGTGTTTTATGCCTACTCCGTGCCTGACACAAACTCACAAAGGCTGTCTCATCTAACCCGTCTGCCAACCATGCAAGATAGATTTCCTTATCTTTTGGTTTCACTTGAAGAAACTAAAGTTCAGAGAGATTGAGACTCCTCTGAGGTCACACTTTAATAAATGGCAGTGCTAGAATTCAAAAACAGAAAGAAAGAGAGAATCGAGTCTGGCTTTCTGCAGGAAAGTAGGTCATCACTTTGTCATTGTATTTGAAAGACCAGCACGTGTTTAAGTACATTTAATTGACATTGTGTGTGGTCAGTTTTTTCTTCCATTATTGTGAACTTCATTGCTAGATTTCAGGGAAACATTTAACCAGAAGAGCTTCCCCAAGTACATCCCTTATCTGGTCCCTTAAAGATGGGGGAAAAATTAGTTCTGAAGAAAAGAAGGCATAATAATGTCAGTCATTAGATGCCTAAATGGATACTTTCAGTATCTCTACCCAGTTCCTTAACATCTATGAAGTTCTGTTAATTTAATGAGTCAAATGATATTAAAATACATGTTGTTAACAGATATATAGTAAATGCCTGGAATGGGCGAGGTGCTGTAATAGGTGTTGAAGAAAGAGAAGAGCAGTTTCAAGACATAGGAGCTGACTAATAGGAGCTGGCAGGACAGGCACCACGGCTGTTCTTGTGAAAAGCTCTTCATTACGCCTACGCTCCTGTGCAGGCCAGGTAGAGGGGTCAGAGGCTCTCGGGATGCTCGAGAACTAGATGTGACTGGAAATGCAACCTGTGGATTTAGTATTCATCTGTTGCTTGTGTGCTTCTTAATATATCAGGAAGAATCCATAGAATTATTTCATTTATATTTCAAAGTAAAAGAAAACAAAAAGTGCCCACACATTTCTATATGCATAGAGAATTTCTAGGAGGATACATACCAGACTCCTTCAGAGTAGCTGCTACTAAATTGGAGCCAGAAAGAGCAGAACACTTTCATTTTTTAATTTCACAGATTCTGTGCAGTTTGATTTTTTAAAGGAAACTTTTATTACTTTTTAAATGTTTATATATATATATATATATATACACACATACACATACATATATATATATATATGAGAGAGACTACCCCACATATCTAATAAAACATTCTTCCCTCTCAGTTTCTATCCATACAAGTGAATGCTAAATTAGAAATATGTACATTTTGATATTTGACTTGATAAATTCAAAGAATAGAATAGAGTTCATTGAAAAAATAATGCTTATAAGTCTTTTTATAAACACTATGGTCTTCTCATAGGCCTCATTCTGGAGGGTGGGTGGGAAGAGGCTCAGATACACCGCTCCTAAGCACTCTGACTAGGCTTGGTGGGGCCTCAAGAGAGGCTGAATATGATTAAATAACACAAAGCACATCCCCCCTGTTGTAATCCATGACCATTAAAGCACTCTGGGGCCCAATGACCTATTGTTTGACAAAACTTGCAAGGTCTCAAAGCCGTTCATGGTCTGATCTCTGTCTCGCTGCTCAGCCCCATCATCTAGCCCACAGGTGGCAAACACAAGGCCGGAGGGCCAAATCTAGCCCTCCACCTTGTTTTATCTGGCCCGGCACTTTGTTTCTACCCCGAGGCAGTGCGGAGCTTTCGCTTAACTATTAAGGAGTAGTTACATTTATACAGTCCTAAACTTACATTCAACCCTTTGAAGGCAACCTCGAGGCTGATGTGGCTCCCGGTAAAAATGAATTTCACACCCCTGATCTAGCCCGTTTTACCCACATCACATCCATTCCTATAACAAAAATAGGTAGGACTGCCCAGTATCCTAATCTGTGTCTCCTCTGCATCTCTTGTCTCCTATTTAAACTGGGCTTCAAACATACCATGCTTGCTTTTTTTCCCCCCATCATTTTATTTATTAAATATTTCCATCACCATTTATCACCTCTATACTCCTACCTGCACCCAGCCCCCAACCCCTCTCATACCATGCTTTCTTATGTGTGAACACCTTTGCCTGTGCTTGTGCCTGCCTCTCTCATGCTTCCTCGCTTTTCAACACCCCTTACCTGTCTTTTCAGGAAGCTCCTATTCATACTCAAACCTCAGTTCAAGGATTTCCTGAGACTGGCACCATCCTGATTTGCCCAGATTTTCTTGGGTACCTTTGTTATATTTCATTGTTCCATTATAACCTATCATGCACACTAATTTTGTAGCCTATGCTACAAGCCCTTCTGTATTTTTTAACCTCTGTCATAACCCTTGATACATTATAGTTGCTCAGTACATATTTGTTGAATAAATGAATGACTCCACATATACTGTGAGCTTTCTTCCTGTGGCCAGCATCTAAATGTGTGGTCTTGAAGAACTTAAGTGCATCTCAAACTCTTTTTTTTTAATTTAATCTTTATTGTTTGTTATTGGGGTTTTTTTTGCCATTACCTTTAGTCTCCTTATACCCCACTCCCCTCATCAACCCGCTTTCATCACTCTTTCATCATTTACCCAGAAATGGTGATTAGCAAACCATTTTCCAAGATTTAAGTGAAATTGTTTTCACATTCTTTAATTAAATAAAGCAGTCTAGATTCCTGATTTGCGTAGTTATTTTTAACCCTTTGGAAAGTTCTAAATGAGTATTCAGTTTGGAAGGATTTTTCTACAGCTATTTTGTCACTCTACAGATTTGGCAACACTGTCCTAAGATTTCAACACAATAAAAATCTCATTCTTTTTAGTGCTTGTCTTAACATCAGTTTGACATTAACAAAGCTAAGGCTTTTATAGACAAATTTTAGCTAACAGGAAAATAGAGTTCAGTAACTAATAGGAAACATAAATGAGCCTGGCTTGCTAGCAGTTCCTGAAAATCTTTCTGTTTTCCAATAAATCCATGCAAATCATATAGTGAAAGAGTCTGGGTCTGTTGGGGTTATGTTGGTAATTAAACCCGCTCTCCTTTTGAGGACCAGGAAGAGCTTTCCCCTAAAAAAGCATAAAAGATCGTATGCTGGCTGCCAAAGTGGATCTGACCAAGTGTCCTCTCACTGTAAGAGATGAAAATAAAGCCTCATGCAATCTTCTTCTCCAAACACACAAAGGAGTTACTTGGCCCAAGCTCAAGGGCACAATTCCAGCCCTAGTTGGTAAGAAGAAGGCTGGGCTCCTATCCTCCCACAAGGTGCAATGGACAAGAATGTTTCCTAGAAAAGAAACCAGGGAAAGAGACTGAGGTGGGCCTAGCTGATATGGAGCCAATATAGAAAATTGAAGGCTGCTTCAAGTACTGCTTCAGAGGCAGATTACTCTGGGAACTGAAGGCAGGCTGGGCCTTTAAGTAGCACGCCTGGGGGAGTCAGTGCAGAAGAAGTAAAGTGGGACAAGGGCGCCGTGGCCTTAACATGCATTTGTGGCTAATACTACTCCTTAAAATAAAAATGGTTGCAGATACCACAAAAATAGGATTCAAAGTGACCCTGTATTGTGATATTCATTGTAATACTATTCATGATAGCAAAAACTGGTAGCAAACTAAATGTAACAGTAGACAATTATATAGCCATGGTCCAGAACATTACACCACAGTTCATAGTTTTCTCTGCGTGTTTAGTAATTCAAGAAGTTGTTCATAATATAATAATTGAGCTTTAAAAAGCAGTATATACTTTCTTCTTTGTACTTTTCTGTGTTTTCCATAGTTTTGAGAATGAGCATTCATTAGTTATAAAACAAAAGTTTTATTAGCTTTATTTTTAAATATATTATTCCTGTTTATCTCTTTCAGTACTTTAAAAAAACTTTTAAAGACTATTTTTTTTAGAGCAGTTTTAGGCTCACGGAAAAATTGAGAGGAAGATTCAAAGATTTCCCCTATACCCCCTGTCCCGACACATGCATGGCCTCCCCCATTATCCACATTCCCCACCAGAGTGGGACATTTGTTACATTATAATCACCTGAAGCCTGTAGTTTACGTTAGGGTTCACTCTTGGTGTTGTACATTCTATGGGGTTGGACAAATACATAATGACATGTATCCATCATTATAAAATACAGAGAATTTTCATTGCCCTGAAAGTCCTGTGTGCTCTGCCTATTCGTCCTTTTCCCCAACCCCTAGCACCCAATGATCTTTTTACTCTCTCCGTAGTTTTGCCTTCCCGTCATATAGTTGTAATCATACAGTATGCAGCCTTTTACATTTGGCTTCTTTCACTTACTGATATGCATTTAAGTTTCCTCTGTGTCTTTTTATGGCTTGATATACCTCATTTCTTTTTAGCATCGAGTAATGTACCACAGTTTATTTACCTATGTATCTCTTCTGAAGGAAATCTTGGTTGCTTCCAAGTTTTGGCAATTATGAATAAAGCTACTGTAAACTTCTGTGGGCATGTGGATACAAGTTTTCAATTATATACACACACACACACACACACACACACACGTATATATTTATTAAGAGACATTGAACAAAGAGACAAGATGGTAATATTTGTATACATGATGTATTTTTAATAGTACATACTTATAAAAAGTAAAAAGGGCCCTGGCTGGTGTATCTCAGTGGATTGAGTGCCAGCCTGCAAACCAAAGGGTTGCTGGTTCAATTCCCAGTCAGGGCACATGCCTGGGTTACGGGCCAGGTCCCCAGAGAGGGGTGCATGAGAAGCAACCATACATTGATGTTTCTCTCCCTCTCTTTTTCCCTCCCCTCCCCTCTCTCTAAAAATAAATAAATAATATTTTTAAAAATTTTTTAAAAATAAAAAGAAAGTAAAAATCTTCTGGATGCTTCACTTGGAAATAACCATTGTCTATACTCAGTGCTAGCCTTATTTCTGCAGACAGATAGATGAATATATAATTTTAGAAAAATGGAAATAATTCTATAGATGCTATGGTTTTAACAAACAAATAAAATTGAATGTTACTTGAAGAGAAATGAAGTGCCCTGGCTGGTGTGGCTCAGTGGATTGAGTGCTGGCCTGCAAGCTGAAAGGTCACCAGTTCAATTTCCCAGTCAGGGCACATTTCTGCACTCAGGCTAGGTCCCTAACTCGGGGTGTGCAAGAGGCAACCGATCAATGTATCTCTCACACATCGATGTTTCTCTCCCTCTTTCTCCCTCCCTTCCCCTCTCTCTGAAAATAAATAAAATCTAAAAAAAAAAAGAAATGGAAGTGAAACTAAAGAACTTTAACTTGAGATAAACTTCACATAAACATTTCCATCTAATTCAATTACAATGGATTAATTCCAGAAATAGCCATCCAAAACTGAGTGTGAAATGTTTGGAATTTGTAGTCAGTGAGGTTTTGTTGCTGTTATTGTTGGTGGTAGGATTTTTACCAAATGCCTAGAGGAAGTAAGTGTTAGATTTTTTCCCCAGAAACTCTCCTCCCCAAATTCCTATTATATTATTACTTCTGCTTTGTCAAGGTTTATAACACATTCTTTTCAAAAATCATAGTTACTGTACCTGTTCACTCTTTTTTTTAAAAAATATTTTATTTATTTATTTTTAGAGGGGAAGGGAAGGGGATAGGGGAAGGGAAGGAGAGAGGGAGAGAAACATCAGTGTGTGGTTGCTTCTCCCGTGCCCCCTGCTGGGGACCTGGCCTGCAACCCAGGCATGTGCCCTGACTGGGAATCGGACCACGACACTTTGATCTGCAGGCCTGCGCTCAATCCACTGAGCTACACCAGCCAGGGCTGTACCTGTTCAGTCTTAATCCTTCATTCAACCACAGGCCAGTCCAGTCCTGCATGCCGCCTTTTTCTGGGACAGATTTCAGTTTTAGGCAGGTATGTTTCACGTGGTGGTTTTCTGATATAGCGATTTGGTTGCTTCATCAAAGTTGATGCTATATAACTTCTATTTCTTTTGTTGTGTTTTCAGTGGAGTCTGAGGGAAGAGAGTGAAGTGAAAATGTCATTAGCACTGTAACTAGAAGTCCATACTTCCATTTTAGACAGATTCCTACTGGAAGCTGAAGGATGAATGTGAGGAAAACGAGACTAGAAAGAAGAAAGTGAGGAAAGTACATGATGATGGAAAGAGTGCTGGTCCAGGAGTCATGAAATGAGCGTTCAGGTTGTAGCTCTGCTACAAACAAGCTGTGTGTTCTTTGGCAAATAATTTCCCTCTCTGGGCTCATCTTTTTTATATGTAAAATGATGACTGAGTGGTGATTTTACCTAGATCTTCTTCAGGAGCAGAGCAGGACATGTTCAGATATAGTCATTCTTCTATAAATGGAGGTTCGTGTGTACTCAACTCAGCAACATATCTGATATTAGTAAAGGCTTTCCATTTTATTAATCACTTGTACATTTTTTATGGCATCTACAGTATAATATGCATATAAAGAAACTCAAAGTAGACCTTCTTTAACCAAAATAAGGTTAGCCAGCTCACCTTTACCTCTACCGTCATAGACCACTTAGATTGCTATAACAAAAATACCATGAGCTGGGTGGCTTATAAACAACAGAAATTTATTTCTCACAGTTCTGGAGCCTAAGAAGTCCAAGATCAAGATGTCAGCAGATTTAAGGTCTGATGAAAGCCTGTTTCTGGTTCATATCTTCTAGAGGTATCCTCACATGGTAGAAGGAGCAGGCCAGCTCTCTGATCTCTTTTATAAGGACACTACTTCCATTCATGAGGACTCTACATAATCACCTCCCCAAAGCTCCACCTTCCAATACCATCACATTGTAATGGATCTTAACATATAAATTTGAGGGGACACAAATACTTAGTCTGCAGCATCTACAAAAATTGTACTAGGTACCAAAAACTTTGGATAGGAGGCAACTAATTCTCCAACATGCAAGTCTTACAGACAAATAATGTGTGTGTCCTGAAGAAAGGTTATTGGGTTGGTCTTTCAGATTATTTCTCCATAACCCCAAGTTCCAAGAAGTAATTCTTAGTTATTTGTAGGATTTTCTCTAGCCTTGGGATAAGAAATTTTGCAGCTGTCCGTGTGTTGCAATTTAAGATAATGTGGCATTACATCTGCTAGTTGGGTAAAACTGTCATAGTTAGATAGACCTATTTCCTAAAGGCTCAGCCACAGCTTAACTAGGTAGTTTCTGTAGCAAAAGAATTTATAGACTTTATTCTTTTTTGGATTTTCTTTTTTTTTTTAATAATACATGCTTACTCTCACATATACAGTCAATTAATCTTCAACAATGGCTCCAAGACAATTCAGTGGGGAAGAAACACGCCTTTCAACAAATGGTGCTGAGATAACTAGATATCCACATGCCAAAGAATGAAGTTAGACCCCTTCTTCACAGTATACACAAAAATTATCTCAAAAAGACTTAAATATAAAAGCTAAAACTATAAAACTCTTAAAAGAAAATACAGGAGTAAATCTTCACGAGCAGGTTAGACAAAGCCTTTTTAGATATGACACCAAAAGCACATACAAGCAACACAAGGAAAGATAGACTAATTGGGCTTCATCAGAATCAAAAACTTTTATACGTTAAAAAACACTATCAATAGACTCAAAAGATAATTCATAGAATGGGAGAAAATATTTGCAAATCATATATCTAATAAGAGATTAATATTCCACATATAGATATATATTGTATTCTATATGTTACAAATAGAATAATATATAACATATAAAATAACATACAGTGGTACCTTGGTACTCACTGTTAATTCATTCTGGAACTCGTGACAAGTGCTGAAACCAGCGAGTACCAAATGATGAAGCATTTTCTCTTCCGGGGTGGCATCCTGACTCATACAAATTCCAGCAAGTGCCATGAGTCCTGAGGAAGTGCTGAGTCCTGAAACATTTTGTTTTTCATCAAAATACAACAAGTTCAGAGTTGGCTGAGTTCTAAAGCTAATGAGTACCGAGGTACGACTGTGTTTTAAAAACTCCTACACTTAACAAGAAAAAGACAAACTAATTTAAAAATGAGCAAAGGACTTGAATAGACATTTTTCCAAAGGAGATATACAGATGGCCAATAAACACAGGAGAAGATGTTCAATATTAGTAACCATTACGGGAATGGAAATTAAAATCACTGTGAAACACTACTTCACATCAACCAGGTTGACTATATTTTTAAAAATAAAGTAAAAAGGAAAATACCAAGAATTGGTAAGGATGCAGAGAAATTGCAAGCCTCATACATTGCTGATAGGAATGTAAAATGATGTGAAATGTATTCACTGTGGAAAACAGTTTGGTGGCTCCTCAAAAAAATTAAACATAAAATTTCCATTACCCAACAATTCTTCTTCAACATAAATGCCTAAAAAAAATGGAAACATTCACACAAAACCTTGTACATGAATGTTTATAGTAGCACTATTCACAATAGCCAAAAAAAAAAAGAAAACAACCCACATGTCAATCAGCTGATGAATAGATAAACAAAATGTGGTATATCCATATGCTGGAATATTATTCAATCATAAAAAAGAATGAAGTACTAATACATGGTACACCATGGATAAACCTAGAAAACATTCTGCTAAATGAAAGAAGCCAGACACAAAAAGCCACATTTGATTCCATTTATCTGAAATGTCCAGAAGAAGCAAATCCATAGAGACAGAAAATAGATTACTGACTGCCAGGGGCTGGGAGGATTGGGAAATTGGAAGTGATTCATAATGGGGTTTATTTTTGAGGTGATTAAAATTTTCTAAAATTGATGGTGGTGTTGGTTGCAGAACTCTGTGAGTATACCAAAAAAAACCCATTGGATATGTACACTTTTAATGAATGAATTGTGTAGTGTATGAATTATATCTCAATAAAGCTGTTATTAAAATAATAATATCCCTGGTTGGGTAGCTCATTTGGTTAGAGCAGCATCCTGATATGCCAAGGTTGCAAGTTCGATCCCCAGTCATAAGAGAATTGGAGTCAACAAGCTTGGGTCAGGTAGCCTAGGAGGGTGGGATTATAGGACTTGCCTTGGAGTGCAGGCATGTGAGCAAAATTTCTGATAAAAATGCAAGAGCAGAAAGGACTGTGAGAGTAAGGAAGGACTCTCTGGTAGCTGCTGGTAGAAATTGTGTTCTTCCATGGTATCACAAGGAAAACATTCCATGGGCCCATGAACAGGACAGTGTTATGTGGCAAGATTTATTCTGGCAGAAATAGAAGGCTGCCCCAGGGTTTCAAATGTTGCATCTCTGTCCATCCCACCATGGAAAAAAGTCATTCGTGCCTTCATCAAGGCCAAAATAAAGGCCAGTGTCCAGAGTTCCTATTTTGTATTAAAGCTTAGTCCTTTGGATCCTGTGCAGTCTGCCACAGCCCCAACTGGTTGTTAGACCCGCATGGCTGCCATGGAGAGAATGTGTGAACAAATGGGGAGAGTGCGTGTTACTGGTAAGAAAGAGAGGGGACCGGGGGATGGGGAGCCGCAGGGAGGGAAGAAGAGCTCTGTTCCCTGGGATTACATGGGATTGCATTACCTCAGGCTTGGGAAAGACCAGGTGATCATTTAAAATAACCAGTCAACTTCCCAAGCTTTTGTGGGCTTACACTGGGCTGGCCTTCTAGCCAGTTCATTTTTTTCCCCAGGCTAGACTGACAGGTCTCCGTGGTCACCGTCTTGGCTGCTACTGCCTATGTGCTTACCTCCCCCTTTATTGTTCTATCCCTTCCCCCAATGGTCTATGGGAAACAGACCAGTGGTTACCTGGGGAGTGTGTGAGGCTATAACTTCCAGGCTCATGCTCCCCAGGTGATTATGCTTAATAATGTCTAATTCCCTTTGCTCCCTTCTTTATTCATATCTAGCTACCTATGCTAACATCTCTCCCCACGCCCCACAAAGACCATGGGCCTTGTAACCTTACAGGGGTAAGTGGATGAAGGTATTATCTTCTGTAGCTGCTTGTTGCTGTCTGGAGCATAGTACTGCCTATCCCCAGGCCCTGAGGGTCTTCCTATCTGCTAAAGGAAGAAAGGAGCAAAAGGGAAGGGGAGTCTTTATGCAGCGAAGAGGGATTTTGTAAAGTCCAAGGTCAGTCTGACATTGTTATTATGAGGCAGCATACATGATGTCTAGAGGTAAATAAGGTCATAGTCTTTCCCTATGAAAACAGAAGGGAGAAAACAAAACACAAAGGTTAATAAACATAGCAAATCATAAATCAGTTTCTGAGTGTGCAAGACTATCAGTTGAGAAGACTTCCAAATGTAAGTCTTTTGCTGGAATGAAAGCAAGCAGTGACAGTCTGACAGACCCTCTTTGTCTGCAGTTTGAACATCTCTGGTGATGTCCTCAGGTGCTGAGGTAAATTCTGTGTGGTGTATATAGTCATAGCCTTAAAAAAAGTTTTAGTTCTCAATAATTCCTAATCCAAAGATGGGAAGAAAAAAATGAAAATTAGTTTGGAGAGTTGAACAAAATTAGAAGAATTTAGGGAACAAGTTCAGTTCACAAGTGAAAAACAAAACTTTGAAGACAGTTAACTGCACTAGCGTCCAGTATCTACAATTGGGTATTGTTATTTCCACTGAAACACAATTTCTTTCCCTAAAATTACCCTCATTTTCATTAAGTCCAGTTTCAATTTGTTCTGATTATTTGCATAAAGACAACAAGAACAGCAATTGATTACATAGGCTCTTTTAATTCTGTTTTGCTGGAATCTTATAAGGAATTTTAGATTGAATTTCAATCAGCCCCTTGGGGCAAAGAAGCTAAGCCACACAGTTGCCATTAAGCTTTGCTTGCAAAATCTGTAGGTTTGGGTAAATTCCTCAAGTTTCTGAGTTCCCCCAAAATGTCTTGAGGCTCCTTCCTTGCCGTCTTTCAGGAAAGCAACCTTCATTCCTCACCTGGAAAGACTGTCACGAACCACGTGACCAAGCAGGATACCAGGCTATTTCCTCAGTGAGCTATTAGCTTCGGCTTCCTTCCTTTATTAACATCTAGCTACCTACACTAACATAGTCACTTGGCATTCTTGGGACAAACCTCTGTGTGTAGCCCAAAGTATGGTGCACCCCCTTACCCAGTGTACAAGATAATACAGCCTTAGGTCTGACTTCACTTATTTCTTACAAGACCACAGAACGATTAACAGTTTTTTTATTCTGAGTCCTTGGGAGTGGCTCCTTAGAGCCTCTCACCCTCATCTCAGCTTCCTTCTGCCTAACAGATGAGAATATAATTCCTTTATTTTCCACAAAGCTGTACTATAGCTCTTTATCTATCATCTCTTCCTCCTTCTTACCCTCCAATTCAATGTCTTCCTTAACTTTGGAAATTGCTATTTTTCAGAGGAAAGGCTTACATGTATAAGGTAAGGCATAGAGAAACATCTTTCATTGATCCTAGCTGAGCCAAAGAAAAATCAAAATGTCTGTCCTCCTATAAAGCCATCCTGAAGAAGGGTCTGTAGAGCAGGGGTGTCAAACTCATTTTCATTGGGGGCCATATCAGCCTCGCGGTTGCTTTCAAAGGGCCAAATGTAATTTTAGGACTGTATAAATGTAACTACTCCTTAACAGTTAAGCAAGAGCTTGGCACTGCTGCCAGGTAGAAACAAGGTGCCGGGCCGGATACAACAAGGTGTGCGGGCCTTGTGTTTGCCACCTGTGCTGTAGAGCATGACTATAGCAAGGGAGCATTAGGTGACGATGTGGGCATTTTTAATCCCTCAGCCTCCAGGTGGGGCTGGAATGGCATTCTTTAGGAGCCAAAGTTAGAGCAGAGCCTATCAAATGCTAGGGCCGGAGGCACTCACAGAGCCAGAAGCATGCAGAAATCCAAGTTCCCAGTGCTCCAAGGAGTTGGAAAGGGCTAGAGGGACAGAGCTAGGAGATAGGACCTTGGGAGTTGAGATCAGCTGGGAATAGCTATAGAGGGGAGGGGTGGTCCAAGCATTCCCAAAGCACTTTGTTTGTCTATCCCCTGAGCTGTCTAGTAAGACAGAGTAAGTCAAGGATTTGTGTTCAAGAATGATTCACTGAATCTCTCAAATACTCAACCTAGGATATCTTCATAATCTTGCATTTCATTCACCAGTCTTTACAAAGTTACAGAACTGAATTCATACCCTAATGGGGTTTTCCTGAGCACTAATCTATACTTTTAAGGTTATAATCATATATGTCAGCTATACCTCAATACAAATTAAATTAAGATAGAAGTATATAAAAAGTCATAATCAGATGCCAGCCTCACTGCTACTCTCCATCTTCCCATCACAACATATTTAATCCTTCCTCTAGCCTCATCATGCTGCCCGTGCTCTTATTTTGCAGGTGGTTTCCTGGACTGACCCTCTGTGATCCCACAATAAGTTTCAAATTACTAGATAGAACCTGAGATGAATTTGTGTGGCATATATTTCAATATATGAGTATCAGTCACCTTCCTACAAACATGCTAGATCACACAGAAGTTACCCCCCAAAACTTAAGGAGACATAATAACCTCTCCCTTGGATTTATGTCCATTATAAACTATTTCTCAACCTTTTTAGAGCTGGGATAAATTATGCATGATTGCTCAATTGAATCCATCTTGAATAGATCCTGAAGATGTCATAGGATAGTCCTGGCTGATATGGCTCAGTAGATTGAGCGCTGGCCTGTGAACCAAAGGGTGAGTGGTTTGATTCCCAGTCAGGGCACATGCCTGGGTTGCAGGCCAGGTCCCCAGTAGGGAGCACATGAGAAGCAACCACACATTGATGTTTCTCTCCCCTTCTTTCTCCCTGTCTCTAAAAATAAATAAATAAAATCTTTTTAAAAATAAAAACAAAGAAAGTTTTTTAAATGGCATAGGACATTTATTGAATTTCTTTTTTAAATAAAGCATATTAAAATTAATATGATTATAAGTCATCTGAAAGAACTTTATTATAAAGGGAGTTAGACTCAGAAATAGAATTGGGAACTTCTCAGGGATTATATGACCTGGCCTCAGGCCCACTTCCTGTCTGACGAGGTGACTGCTGGCAGGCATATCTGTGCTCTGATCCTCTTCCTCTCTTAATTCGGTAGGGGTGTTGAGTTAGATTATACCTAAAGTCTTTTTCACAACTAACATTTTGTGATTCAATAAGCAGAATCATTGCCCCACAAAAAGTTATGTACCCTAAACAGGGTTGTCAGATAAAATACAAGAGGCCCAGAATGCCACTCCCTGTCATCTCATTTGTGAAAGTCAATTTCGCCACTTCCCTATTGTGAGCCACCTTGTCTCCCATCTATCCTTAGTCTGAAACAGGTTGTAATGTCAACTTGCTGCTTCCTCTATTGCCTTACCTACAAAATAAATTCCCAAAATTTAGAGAGGATAGTTTAGAAATTAGAGAAAATAAGGAACAATGATCCATTTCCTAGAACCAGCTGCCAGGACTACATCTCAACATGTTATTTACAGCCTCGTTACTGACACTTCATCAGTAATCTTGATCTATGTCACATAAGTTGTTATACCCATAGCAGGCTTTAGTGGAAATTTTTATTAAACTCTCTGTTCTTGTTTCATTGCTTTGGGTTCTTACCATATGTTTGTTGAGTATTCCCTTAACATTCAAACAAACACAAAAACTTCCACTTAACTCTCCTCCAGCCCATTACCAGCCTACTTCTCTGTCTTCTTTGATAATCTTGTATTATCTATACACCATCTGCACATACTTACCTGTTTATTCACTCCCCAATGTAGTAAAATCTGGCTTACCCATCTTTTCTCTTCCTTCTGCTATTGAAATTCCTCTTCCTCAGGGTTACTGGTAACTTCCAAATTGTAGGACAAATCAGATAGTTTTCAGTCCAAACCTTATTGGCCCTCTCAGCAGCTCTGGTCAACATTCACCATTCTCCCCACTTCTGAAAACTACTTCTGGCGTTCATAAGAATACTCGGCCCTAACTGTCCTCTGACCTCCTTACTTCCCTGGCCACTTCGTGCCAGTCATCCTCAGCCACTCTTGTTCAAATACCTGGTCCTTAAATGTTACAGGTTTTATATCAAGTCCATTTCGCCTTTTCTTTACTCTCCCTAAGCCTATGGTTCTCAGTGTTTGATGCACTTCAGCACTTGTGAGCGAGGCCACTTTCAAAACACCTGTACCCCACTCAGCCAAGTTCACATGGAAGTCAGGAGGAAACAGAGAACTTATGAGAAGTACCTGGCTTTCAGTTTGTTTGTTTCTTTATTAATTTTGAAATGTGTTTATTCATTTACTCTTCATTTAACACTCATTTTTTTAGCATATGCTATATCTCAAATACTAGTCCTAAAAAATATAAAATAAAAAGTCAAGGTCTTGACCTCAGAGAGCTTACAGGCTAGTAGAGAAGGCCAACAAACCAACTAATGATATGAGGGCAGTACAGAAGAGCTATTCCAAAGGCTAGCCTACAGACATTGCCCTGGACTCACGTAGGAGTCAGGAAAGATGCCACAGCCAGGTTACCTGTGATCTGAATCTTGAAGGACAAGTAGGAGGTAACCACATGCATTCCATACAGAGTGGTGCTTCTGGATAGCTGTAGAACAACATGCCTGAGGGAATGTGATAGAAGATGTCCTGAGCTAGCTAAGCAGGTGCAGATCACGAAGACTGTGTGTTAGATTAAGGTTAAGGACTTTCAACAATTTTTTTAAACGGAGGAGCTTTGAAATATATTAAACCAACAATGACTTAATCTAATTTGCATTTTAGAAAGCTCTCTCTGACAACATTGTAGACAGCAGATTGGAAGGAGGGGTCCAGACTTGGTGCACTGGGACCAGTTAGCATAAGCAGGCAAGAAGTACAGCTGATTCTTGAACAATACGGGTTTGGAGTTCACAGGTCTACATATATGCAGATTTTTTTTCAATAAATATACAGTTGGCCCTCATATCTACCAGGTTTGCATCCATAGATTCAACCAAACATAGATGGAAGATAGTATTTTTCATTTCACAGCTGGGAATCCACAGATGTGGAAGGCCAACTGTGTGCATTGTTCTTGTACCTTCTACATCATTTTATATAGGAGACATCCACAGATGTTGGTATAGGCAGGGGTCCTGGAACCCATCCCCCACTGACACTGAGGGATGACTTAGTTTTGGGGCAGTCAAAACTTATACTCAGATTTTAGCCTGTGTGAAGAGTCAGCCCACCTAACCCCTACTTTTTCAAGGATCAACTGTGTAAGAGTCAGAAATAAAGCAATGGCAGAGGAGACAGAGAGAAGAGATGGTTTCTAGTGCTGTTATAGAGGTAGTATTTCTAGGACTTGGTGATGAATTGGCTGTTAAAGATCAGGGAGAGAGGAGGCCAAAGGGGGCTCCCACTGTGTGGATTTAGTGACTGAGTATATACATCTCCTCCACTAAAAGACTCATCTTCCCACCCTCCCTGTCAGACTTGATGCCAAAAATTTTACTCTGCTAAAAGGGGAAAAGAACTAGTTTGGAAGGCCTGAATTTTCCCTTCTACCCCACTGCAAAACTGAGCCAGTGGGCACCTGTTGGGACAGGGGTGTTAGAGCCATGACCAGAGCATCTGGGCAAAAGGAAGACCCCAGTCTCAGCAGCTAGTGAGAGGCTCATATTCTCACTAGCGAAGTGGTGGCCCCTATTGGTGACCCAGGCACTCGAAGGGTATGGTTTAAAGTCCCAGGCACCAGGGCCACTACGCTGGGCTCAGTCAGGAAAGGTGTTCATAAGTGTTGCAAAGCAGCCCATCATAAATGGAGAACCAAGGCTATTGTCAGAAAGATTGAGTCAACTGTCAAGTCCAAAGTCCAGACAGGTTAGAAATAGGAGATCAAGAGTGAGGCTAGATGCTACAAGCTTAGAACATGGGTCAAGACATGCAGTGAGGATATGAGGCCAAGAAAAGAAAAAAGCCAGAGTCCTCTTGCAGAACTCTATTGGAAAACCTTGCTGCAAAACAGTTCATTTTACATTCATTTATACAAGCTAGATTTTGATATGGTTTCAATGCTAATTTTGTCAGTGTTTAGAGCCTTTGTGTAAGGCATGAGATTAGGCTTGTTGGCATCAAAAGTACTGTGCCTTCTAGATGGATGCATATAATACAAAGATCTTTTGCCTAAGAGACAAGTGAAACCCACATAGGATGGTCTCAGGCTCAGCATTATTCTTTAACACATTCATGTATATTTCTAACTTTTAAACTTTTATTTATATCTCTTTTATTTTGCTATACTTCCCAAGAGATTTTCTGTAAGTTTTTAAAGTTATTGCTATCAAACCTAAATTTAGTTTCTGTTGTATCTCTCTGCCCTCCAGATGACCATATCAGACAGATATGTCTGCTGGCGGTACAGGGACTTCAGCCACACGGGCCAGCGAGTCAGACAGCAGATTAGAGCAGCCTGACAGTGGGGTGAATGCAGGTGTGAATTGGGCTCATGTCTGTTTCCAAGGAGGCCCAATGTAGTGGGTAAGATACTACAGAAAGAGTGTCTAGCCCCAGAGATGGTCAAAGTCAGGCAAGTGGCCCTGAGGTGATTGTTAGTTAACCTTGTTTCGAGCTAGACCACAGCCAGTATCTAGGACAGGAAACTGGGACAAGTCACTAGGCTTTATCATGTGGCCTCATCAGACCCTCATGAGGTCCTAACCAAGTGTGCTGGCTCCACTCTCAGTAGAGAAACAGCACATGGACCTGGAAAAACAGGAGCTGTTGAGGGACAGACTGGAGCTAGAGGCCCACGCAGATGCTTAAGATTCACCTTTGGCCCTTTGGATGCCAAGTCTAAATTAGGCCTTCACATTGGTAATTCTAGGCTGTTCCTGGAGAGTGTCCCCTCACATACTGCCTGCCTGGGTCCTTGTTAACTCCACACATGAAGGGCCAGGGGTCTTACAAGGCTGGGGAAGGAGAGGGTTGGAACAGATAGATTTGCCTTTATTGCCTAGAGAACATGGCTGGTTTTCAACCCACAATTCTATGGGCAGGGTTTGTTTACCTTGAGTAATGTATGGATCTTTTTTTCTTCCTAATTTAATTTTTTGTTCATATTTAGCTTACATATAGTATTGGGTCCTGTTTGAAAGAAAAAACTCAGGTACTTTGAGAAGACTACATGTTCAGCAGACTGGGGTCACTGTTTGTGTACTTTCATGAAGCCTCTGTTAATTCTCCCTGAAGAGGGGTGGTGTTTTCATCCTTTTCTTGAGTTACCTCTTTTAGTTTGTCTTAATTAACAGGCTTAATAGTATATATTTATTTATCCCTTCTATAAGACAAGTAACCATATGGGTCCAGCAGTCCCTTCCCTCTTGTCCTTCATCTGTCCCAGTTTGATGGACCCAGTTTAGGGTCCTGATCTAGGAATGCATCTCCCCTTGGTCCATATATGCAATGTTGAGCATGATGACCACCTAACTCATCAGCATAAGCCCTTGCAGCTCCTGATATGTGCTATTTTTTTATCTACAGTGGGAGAGAACAATCTGTAAATCATTCTAAATTAAGTCATATGTCAGTATTCAGTGATTAAACCCCTCTGTGAATTTGCTAAGGTCTTTGGAAAACTGACTGAATTTTTATTTGCAAAGGGCCAGGTCAGACATAGAAAAGGGAGCACATAGCTGAATAATCCCCTCACCAGGCTCCCTGTTTGCCACTTGCTTCAGAGGTAACATGTTAGGGTTTGGGTGATAGTGAGTTCCGTTCCTGGGGGTGGCAGGACTGTGAGCAGGGGCAGGTGCCAGCAGTTCTGAGCTGAGGGGGGATTAGAGAGTGGCAGCTGCCCTTTGGGGGGCGGCTGGGGAGTGAGCTGGGAAGCAGGCTGTTTCCCCCTCGGACTGGTTTTCTTTGATCCTCTAGAGACAGAGGAGGCATCTTGCCAGGACTATGATGAAGGTATCCTCTAATTCATCTGACATTGTGGCAACACACATGCTACAAGATTTCCTTAAATCTCTGTCTTGGTAAAGGGCCATAAACACCTGAATATAAAGTATTTTCCTCCATTTGCCTTCATTCTTGCAAAACAAATCTAATTGGAGAATAATGTTATAATTCAGAGATTCATTTATAGGCAGGGACTATGGCCATTGTCAGCAAGAAGCAGTTACTGAAGACATAACCTCACCCTCATCACCCCAAAAAGATTTCAGGGATGGAAGTCTCTAAGAGGGGAATGAGGCAGGATAGTAAAAAGCTAGGAAAATTCCTGGGCAAGTGGAGTGGAGAAGCTGAGACAAGATAATTAAACAAGGCCAAACCATTTGAATAACCTACAGCCAGCTAGTGAATCATAAGACCTTTCTTCCCTAACCAAGGACACTTGAGAGCAAATGGCTTACACCTCTCTTCCCTGACCAGAGAATACACAGCTTAAATCACCCTGGTTGGGGACATCAAGGACAGAGCCCCAATTAATGCCATTTGTGCCAACTGAACCCAAGGATGGATGAAGTCAGTGAAACAAATAACAAAAACTCAATTAGACCCAGGCAGACCCAAAAGTACAACAGTAAAGCAGACCAAAGAATAAGCCCATATATGCTTATTTTGACACATCAGCATATTAAACACACACTTGGAAAACTGGTGAATATTCTACTGAAGCTCTCCCCTGAGATTCTCACTCAAAGAAGATAAAAACCCTCAAGACAAAGACCTGGTTGGGGCTTGCTCTAGAGCACACCCATGCCCCTTCTCAGGCATGAACTTTTTACTTCCTCCTAAGCTCTAAGAGTCCCCATGAGACTTGTAACCAGGGAAGCTGCAGGCAGTGGCAGCTTCCTTGGTCTTACCCCTGACCCTGTCCCCAAGGCTCCCTTTTTCTCTGACTTTCCAGCGAGTTAACAACATCCTCGCCTTAGCTCACTTCTGTCACTGTGAATGTTACTTCCCAGTGAGCCAACAGCAGCCCCACCTTGGCTCACTTCTTTCCTATAACATTTCTAGGCAGCCAAAGCAGAGCACTGCCTTGGCTCTCCTGTTGCTTCTTCTACCCTAAGCCCTTCCTTTGTTTCCCTGTCCCCAGCCTTAATAAACATACTCTCAAAATCATCTAGACTCATCTTGTGAAATCTTTCCTGCACAAAGTCAAGAACCCACACAATACAGGCCAGCCTGAGGCAGACCTGCTCTGGGCTGGTCCCCATCCTGTAGCAATACCATCCAATTAGCTGCTATGTCTGTTAAAAGTCTTCTTCAAATAATAGCTGTCAGCTGTTTGCTCTTTTTAAATCCCATGCTCTCTCCCTTTGTTTTTTTGTATCATTTTTTTATTAATGTTCAAAAACAGTTGTCTCCATTTTCCCACCACCACTTTCCCCCACCCCACCCTTAATCCTACCCCCCTTTGGCTTTGTCCATGGGTCCTTTATACATGTTCTTTGCTCACTCCCTTTGGATTGAACTATTGTAGCTGATGAGCCATCCTCCAGTCACCCAGTGTATTCCTCAGGCTGTTTCCAGGCTAATTTCCTGAAGCATACCTGATCTGGCCACTCCCATTGCAACGCTTCCTAACTCCTAGCTGCAAACCAGTCTTCTATAAGATGACAGGGACCCTTGTTCCCCTGCCCCCTGCCCCTGAACTGGACTTCCTATTCTCAAATCAGAGCTGTACAACTTAGCTCAGGCTGTTTTCCTCAATCTGGATTCTGGACTCCCTTTGGGAGGCCTATGCATCCCCTCCAGCTCAGATGCCCTGCCTTCATGAAACATCTTTGATTTATACCATACAACCTCATAGTTCTCTTCTCTGAACGCTCATAGCAATTTGCTTAACTTCTTATACTACTTTTTTGTCTTAGATTTCATTATTTGAACACTTGTCTGTTCATTCTGTCCACTTGCATCCCTTATATCATCTTGCACAATGCCTTTAAGTTCAGAGAAACCTAAATATTCAAGGACCATTCCCACCTTAAAGCCTTCCCAGGGCTCCCAGTGTCATCCTCTTCAGAATTCCAGCGGATGCTGTTGTCAGCAAGACCTAGCCGGCCCACAGGAATTCAAGGCTCCAACACTGTGGCTTCCTGTCTTGTCTTGTTTCTTGGCATATGGCGGTGGTTCAGAGGCTTGCCAAAATCAGGGATGAACCTCCTCTCTGAATTAACCCTAATTTATTTTGGAGCAAGGAAGAGAGGGAGGCCAATGTAGCAGAAATTTCAGGCACCTTTCTACTGCCCCTTTCTCTATTCTGCTCAAGGAGGTTCCTTCTCAGTCTTCATGTATCCACAAATACTTGCAAACCCACTCCCACCACTACTCTGTCAAGAGTCGGGTAAGGAGGAGGGGTTTGGATACAGGCATCTGTCTCTTAATGAACCACCTCTTTTGAGGCTGCTGGGGACAAGCAGAGCCCTACGACCTCTTGGAAGTGAGTTTAGTGAACAGGTTCTTTTCTGTTTTTCAGTAGCCACAGAAGATGGCAAATTGACAATTTTTGCAAAAAGATTTCTCACATGAACTTTGCAAACTCTATAGACTTCATTTGTGCAGTAATATGAAATGCATCTATCTGAGAAGAGTGGACACAGGTAGTATAACTGATTTTAGTATGATACCAGACAGCCAAGATTTGCAAGTTGCTTTTATGTCCCACGAGAAAGGAAAAATCCATTTTATGCTTAGGGTTGGGAGCTTTAAGCCTTATGGGGACGAGGGTCTCTGGGGACATTTGGTATTTGTCTGGGCTCCTAAGCTTCTTGAGGATGGGGCCCTTCTCAGAGTAGATGCTTAAAAAAAGGATTGCTTTTCATGCATACACTTCTTTTTTTCAGTCCTCTTATTTTTTCTCTTTTCTTTTCTCCTTTACTTCTTTTCCCCAAATGTTTCTTTTCCTCACTGTTTATCTTAGGCTAGTCATCGTGACCCCGAGGCAGCCCCAGAAATTAACCAGCTCTGCTTTAGGAGGACATAGCTTCATCATTCCTTCAGCATCTAACTCCTTCGACCTCTTGTGGCTCCAGCCGCGTTCACAGCCCTGCTCCTCGACCTGGAGTTACCTACCCCCGCCCCCACCCCGCCACCCAGTGCCCCGGGCCACGGGCCGGAGTGAGCGCCTGAGGCCCTCTGGGACTGCCAGGCCCCAGGTGATCTTGCTCTCCTCCGACCTCGGTTCAGTGAACTCAAATGACCTTTGCTCGCCTGGGATAACAAAGGAAGTAATCAAGTTTAGAAATGTGCCTGAGGTGGTGGGGGAGGGACAGGCCGCACCTTCCAGCTGGGCTGCGCCAGCCACCAGACCAAATAAGGATGTGCGAGCAGCCTTCGCCAGTGCGAAAGTTCAGAGGGCCGTGTGCAGTAGTGGAGCTCGGTTTCCAGAGAGCGGCGCAGCGCCTCTTCCTGCCGGGCTGCGGCGGGGGCAGGGCAGGCCCGGCCGGGGGCTTTCCCTCTTGGGGCGCGTAGAGAAGGGGTCTTTCCTCGCCAGCAGGGCCTGTGGCCATGGGAACTGCCTCTCCCCCCGCGCCACCCCCCCCCCCCCCCAGACTTTCACCAAGCCTTTCCAAGACTGTACTGGCTCGATCCTAAACAGGCCCGCCAGGGCGAGTCATTCAAACGTGTGGACATGGTCCGCACTTGAGGATACTCAGCCGGTCGGAAAACAAACTTCGTGTTTATGAGCCCTGGGCTGAGAGGTCTGGTCTGGCTGGTTTACTGCACACCAAGGTCTGGGGCCGGGCCAGGTTAGGGGCGCTTCCCGCGGGGTTAACTCGGTGTTCGCCGAATACACCCCAAGGCAGGGGCTGTGCCAACCGTAGTTATCCGACTACAAGCCCGGCGAGAGTCGGCGTCCTCTGTGGTGTTTGATGGCTTCCAGACACCTCGTTCTTCTCAGAGGTCTTCAGAGCCCAGCACGGTGCCGTTGTCTCCCTAAGGTGCTTCATGAGCTTCAGCAACCCGGGGCTGAAGGCTGGGCGGTGAGCGAGGGATGCCGCCACGGCCAGGCGCTCTTTCCCTCTGCCCTCGCCCCTCTCCTCCCCCTGCAAGCCCCTCACTCTGCAGCGGAGCAAACCACGCCCTGCGGACTGAAGCCTCCGAGGGAGGGGTCAGGATCTGTGCTCTCGGTGGAATCCCCGCCCTCACCCCAGGCCGGGAGCCGGTGTGTGCTAGGTCCGGTGGGTTAGAGGGATCATATTGCGTTCCCTCAGAGCCGGCTCCTGGGTGGGGTGTGTGCTGCTCAGGATTCCTCCTTCGGCCGCGGCCCGGGCTGTGCGGTAGGGGCGCGGGAGGAGGTCGGCCCATGGCGCACCCCTTGTTCTCTGCCCTAGGTGTTCTCTGCCGTGGCTCAGAGGCTCAGGTGCCCAAGCCTGCTCACCCTAAAAGTAATGGACAGTTAGCATCCCATGGAGGTAAACATTTCCCTCTCTCACCTCCCGGTCAGACGAGCAGTTCTAAGATGATTCCATAAGGCATTTCAGACAGTCCCAGATGGGGCGTCAGGTGGATAAATCATCCTGTGTGGGCCTCTCTCCCTCTGCCACTCACTCCTGCTTCCCGGGAACGCGCGCCCCAATCCAGTGTTCGTGCGTCCTAGGCTCTACTCTCCGGGAAACCTAGAACAGGGTATCTGCGGACTTGGACACATTCAGAGCCCTTTATTTAGAAGTTCTCTCATAAACTTATTTTGCTTTCAAAATTCAATTTCTCTAAATATATTTCTATTCCTTTTATATGTATCATTCTTTTAGACTGAGAAGTCAAAAGCAAAATTAGACTTTAGTAACTTGAGGGTTTTTTTTGTTTTGTTTTGCATTAACATTCCTTACCTTGGGTATATCTACTTTCTTTTGCTTTGAACACGCCCCCAATACTGTTATCTTTAGCGTTTTTATAAGCTGCAAAACAGGAAGTTAGAGAGATTGCTCCCTGGAGGCAGAACCAAACTGAGGGCCTCCTTCTGCTTTTAGTTGCAGTGAAAGTGGTGTCTCTGCTGGAGCTGACTGAGACTTGTAGGCTTCTCTAATTATTTCCATAGAGTAAATTTCTAGAAAGATAAGGTCAAAGGGCACAAATAATTGCATATAACCAAATTGTCCTCTCATTGAGATGTAGTGATTTAAACTCACACCAACATTCCTGGCCTATAGCTCTGTTGGTCAGAGCATTGTTGACATACGCGAAGGTTGTGGATTCCATCCCTGGTCAGGGTACATACAAGAAAACCAATGAATCCATAAGTAAGTGGGACAATAAATCAGTCTCTCTCTCTCTCTCTCTCTCTCTCTCTCTCGCTCTGCTTTCCTCTCTCTTTCTCTCCAAAAAATCAATAAATACCCTGCCTGGTGTGGTCCAGTGGATTGAGTGACAGCCTGCAAACCAAAGGGTCGCTGGTTCAATTCCCAGTCAGGTCACATGCCTGGGTTGCAGACCAGGTCCCCAGTGAGGGGCATGTGAGAGGCAACCAGATCTCTCACATATTGATATTTCTCTCCCTCTCTTTCTCCCTGCCTTCCCCTGTCTCTAAAAGTAAATAAATAAAATAAATCTTTTTTTAAAAATCAAATTTAAAAAAAAAACTGTACAATAATATAGAACAGCACCTTTCCCTGTGCCCTTCTCCACACAGATATCCTGCTTTAATTTAGCATTTCTTTGATTCTTTCTGAAAATTGGAAGAATATATACTGGCAGCTTACATTTCTTGCTTTGCAAAATACCCATTTCTTTAAACAATCTTTAATAGATCTTTTTAATGTTTTAAACAATTCCCAGTTCTCTATTGCTGGCTTCTTAAAAGGACATACCACCTTATTGATTGTAGATGTAGAGTGAATGAAAGCTCTGTGGAAAGACCTCAGGACTGTAAATTAGAAAGTAGGTACAAGGTATGACTTTCCAGATATTGCAGAGATTTCATTTTATTATTTCTGAGCTGAGAGTGCTCTGTGGACTGGAATTGTCCTGAGATAAGACAGACACATCAAGTAAGTGCCATACCACCCACTGCCTGCTGCAATCCCTGGTTTTCCTGGTCCTCAGTGCTTCAGTTGTCATCTGTACTTTAGCTGGCCAAAATGTCTTTCAGCTCACTATATCCATCTGTTTCAGCCAGAAAGGGTTGCTCAGCATTATATCTTAGCAAACTTACCCAAGCACATCAGCATCTGAGAGATTGCCATACTCTTTCATTCAAATTACAGTAAAAACCATGAAGAACTTCGCTAATAATTAAAGAAAGATTCTAGGAACTCTAAACTCCGTAACTTTATTGCCATTCCCAGGAGGCCTGTACAGATCTGGGAAAGTAACAAGCTGCAAAGCAGCTGCTTTAGAATACCTGTCCCTTGCTGAAGCAAGACCAGTTACATGGTTTACATATCGAGTCCATGTGACTATTATTGGTATTTTCCGTTTCCAAAATGATGCCTTGATACATTTCTGTAGGCCTCTGCACCGGGAGGAAGTATGTAGCTGTTTTCACACCAAGGAATTTTCCCTGATTCCTGTGTCTGTTTTTCCTTCAGCAGTCAAGCTCAGCAGGTCATGTTCTACATGCCATATTTACGTCTGTTTCCAGGGAATAAAGCTGGCCTGTGCTGGACTGTACTCTCTCCCTACCTGTTCCCCACCAACTGAGCTGTCTGTCCTGCTTACTGCAGGAACAGTCTGAGAACCACATGGAGTGGCTGACAGGCCACTGCTTTGAAAAGTCTAAAGCTGCTCTCCACTGAAGACACTTTAGGGGTTTTATAGAGGTAGCAGGGAAGCAATAGAAATAACTATATTATTTAGTGCTGAGGTCCATGTCATTTTCCTGCTGAAAAACCTTCAGTGACTCTCCTTTGACCAAAGTCCTAAGAGGGTCAGTTAACGGCCTTTGTCTATAGAGAGGTGATAGCAGCCTACCAAATGGAAAGCAGGGAGCCTGTGTCCTCGAGGCACATTGTGGGGGTGGCCACAGGACCTGAGCCAAAGAAGGATGGGTATCTATTTATACCTTCAAAAAGGAGTTCAAATTGAGGCCTTGGCCTCTTATCAGGCGATGTCATAGATCTATGCACTGAAAAGTGACAGAGGAGGAGATGGGTCTGTCACATGTTAAAATGGAGAGGCCTCTGTGCCCTCAGTGGAGGTGGGATGTTGCCAGCTCCCTGGTGATAAAACATCTTGGCTTTGTAGTCACAAACCTTGGGTTCAAATCCAACTTTAACAGGCTTTCAAACAAGCTACTTAACTTCATCTGTCAAGGCTCCTTAAAGGTGTTTGTGAGTTTAAATGAAGTAACAGATTTTTGTACTTTTGTACTATTACTGTTACTTTTATAAAGATACATATCATCATGCCTTGTGTCAGGTTTGCAGTTAACATCCATCTCCCCAGCGTGTAGACAAAGCCTGGTCTGATTGACATCTGTTTTTCTCCTCAGCAATGAGCCCGAAGCTCCCAAAGTATGTTGAGTGGAATTGCCCATTGATAGCTAGTGGTGTCGCATTTCTAAATTTTACATCGTTCAATAGAAACCTGCATATTAAGGGTAGCCCTGGCTACCCCCTACAATTCCTGTCAGGAGACTGGCACACACCCAGCAGAGCTTAGGGAGAAGCCAACATCGATGAGAAATGGTGCTCAAGTTGTGCTTCTTCCTTCCAGGGACTTCCCAGATGACCCAGGTGTGCAGTGGGACACAGCAAGTGTGGCCGACATCCTGCTCCAGCACATAGAAGTGAATGACATCAACCTGGTAAGGGGATGCGCTCCCAGAACACAAGGCTGGGCCCAGTGCCACCTTTCCTGTGGCTGCTCCCCCACGTGCAGCCTTCCTCCAGGGCCAGGCTGAAAAGAGGCCAGAGCCTCCTGACGACAGCACACCTTTTGTGAGGCTTGAGTAACTGCGGTGGCAGCACTAGGAGGCACAGGTTTTTCCCATTGCGTCTTCTTTTCCCTCCCCTCCCCCCACCTCTGTCCCACCACCTAAAAGCCCCCAGATCCTCTGCTGTAACTCTCATTTGTACAGAACTTCACCTTTCACCAAGCATTTTCACAGTTATTGCTACCATTTTAACTTTAGAGGTAAATGTTGTTGTAATTCTCATTTTATATCAAAGAAATTGAGGTTTCCAGAGGTCAAGCAGCTAGCCCGAGTTCGGCAAGTTGGGAGTCTAGGATTTTAAACCTCAGTTCCCAAAATCACAAGGATAAATTCATACCCCCACAGGGAAAACATCTGAGTCACAGTTAGGCAATAGTGGAGATTCGAGTTCCTTGCAGAGGTGGACAAGTCTAGGAAAGCCCCTTTCAGCTCTCCCAGGACCCAGAGCAGTGGCTTCATCAGTGCTCAATTTTAAGCTTGCCTAGAAGGCTTGCTGTTCACCTCTAAAATAACAATGATCCTTCATGAGTTAATACCTAAAATTTGACCATGTAAAGCCCCAATCATATCAAAAATTAAGTGTTGATAAATCCTCATTAAAAGATGAATCCTTCTGGCAGAGAAACATGTTGGGCTTTCACCAATGATGAATTCGTGAAGTGAATTGATTTATTAGAGTTTTCCTAAGAACAGATTTTCATTGACTTATTAGACCATCTTTGTTTTCTAATGACAGAAGAGCATCTAACTGGCTCACTCCAAATCACAGGCAAGTGGTGATGCAGGTGGGCCCCTGACCTGCCAGGGCTTGTCTCCTTCTTGCTCTGTGCATTGACTTTATTTTTTTTCCTGGCTGGAAAAATGGTCACCAGCAGCTTGCAGGTCCACACCTCCTATCTATACCTTACCAGAGGGTCTGAGTGTGAAAAACAGAGGGTTCTGTCCGTTGGTGCAGGAGTCAAACTCCCTGCCCATTGACTGCGCCAGCCCACACAATCAGAACTTCGCAGGGCCCCCAAGCCCAGCTATGTAGACCAGCCTGAAGTAAAACAATGAGATCTGTGAAGTGTGCTGCAGTATCCCCTGGGTTCCCGGGACCAGCCCCCAAATACTCTCTCCTCCCCTACTTTAGTGCGTAAGAACAGCTAATCTCTCCAGTAACTCCTGCTTGTAGGATAAACCTGAGTCTTTCTAAACTTGGCCTTCTTTGATCAGGCCCTTACTTAAGTACGGAACACTGGTGAACAGGATCGGTCCTTGCTGAGGGGCCAGATGTCTTTTTTAGACCACATTACAGCCAGCCTTGGCTCTGAACATCCAGGGAGGATCTTCAGGGCTCAGATTACTCTGCCATTCTTGCTCTCGAAAGAGTCTCCCAAGTGTGTGTCCCAGAAAAGTGATTTGTGGTCTAGGATCCCCTTAAGACTGCCTTCTCTAAGAAAACTCCCCTCACTTCTTCAGCTGTCCTGGTATTCCTAAAGTGGTGGCTGTGTGTCTTATGCCGGTGACACATGTTGCTGTTTGTCCTCCAAAGTTCAGACTGTGTCTTATGAACCAGACTGTGAGGTCCATGAGGGAGAGGCCTGCTCCATGGCCCAGACAGTGCTCATCCCAAAACAGCTGCTGCTCCTCATTGCCACCCAGCTATTTAGGGACCCTCCTGTCATCTGCGCTGTGAGCATTCATTCCAAAGAATTGGGGCCCCTTTGTTGTCAGGATAATCTTGAATTGACTTAACTTCTGTAAACAAGGAAATCCTCTTTTGAAAAAAGCTGTTTAACATACATTGCTGTTATTAGGGAAACTCAAATTCTCACAGTGTATTGGGACTAACTTCCCTGAGCTGTATTTCATGCAGTGGTAGAAGCGTAAGGCCCTTCTGACTCCATGGCCAGAGTGGACCAGAGTGGCTGCAATGGAGTTAAGTATGGGTTTCCTTTCACACAGACCCATGGTCCCTGCAGGAGGAGGGTTAATACTGGGCAGGCAGGAAGTCACTCCATGGCAGTGTCCTGTACCAGGCTGAGTGCACCAAGCTTGGGAGGATCCAAGTGCCACATCCAGACTGAAAGTGTCACCTGTACAATCAGAGAAGATGAAGCACCAACAGGGAAGTATAGACAGATGTGTGGAGCACAGAGCTAAGTCATGGGAAGGTGGTTTCTCACCTGGGCTGTGCTGGCATAATGCCAAAAGCTCTCCTTTGTCCAAGGCCAAAGCTGGCTCTGCAGTGTGATGGAAAGAATCTAGGCTCTGTTTGGTCCCAGCTCTGTCAGATGCTGAGCTGTTTGTCCTACTCCCTATGACAGCGTTGAGAGAACCCCAGAGAACAGCTGACAGGACAGAGCTTTGGAAAGCACACCTTTGCCCTCTATAGAAAACAGTCTGGATCCAGGGTCCAACCCCTCCCTCTGTCTTTCATTCAACAAATATTTTTTGAGCACCTGCTATATGATATTCACTAACTGTTATGAACAGGGGTTGCAGCAACGAGCCAGATACATCTAGTTCCTGCTCCCTTAGGGCAGGATGTTTCAATAGTGGCATTATTGACCTTTGGGGCGGGATAATTTTTTGCTATAGGGGCTATCCTGGACATTGTAGGATGTTTAGCAGCATTCCTGTGGTCCACTAAGTAAGTCCTGCTCTACCCAGTAGCAACCCCCCCTCATTTGTCACAATAAAAATGTCTCTAGACATTGCCAAATGTCCCTAGAAAAGAAACTGCCCCCAGGTGAGAACCACTGTCTTTGAGAAAACAGAGCATTCCCACTGTTGTCTCTAGTTTGTTGGGGACTGGGTCAGATTTCATTTGAACAAAGATTTCTGCAACTTAGAGGGGTAGAGGATGGAGTCTATAAAGAACTACAGGAGTGATGCACAAATCTGCAAATGTCCAGGGAGCTGGACACAACTCAGCTCAGCCCTCCTTGCAACAGAAAGAAAAAGGGGATTATAAGAAGATGTGGACAGCTTGCTTTATGGATCACAAAATGGTCAATTTTTAGAAAAAGACCTATGTCTTTTTGAAAGAAATTCTGCAGTTGTTGGATACAGCCCTTTATATTTGCTCATTGTCATTTGTTAATCATATTTTTAAATCTTCTATGTTTTCACTGATTTTCTTGTCTACTTGTCCTGTCATTTATTGAAAGGGGAGACAAAAAGTGACTTCAGAGAAAATATTTGAAGGGCTATATCTGGTAATTTTCCAGAATAAGAAAGACCTTAACCTACCATTTCAAGAAGCCCAATGAATCCCACACAAGATAAAAGGAAATCCATACATTGGTATATCATAATGGAACTGCAGCACTCCAAAGAGAAGGAAAATCTTAAAGGTAGCTAAAAGAAAAGTCAAATTACCTGCAAAGGAGGAACTTTTTCTTATTATTGATCTTTTTGCTGGTTACTAAAATCTAGAGAAACATTTTTATAAGTTGAGGGTAAACTTGACAGTTTGGAAAGAACTAGGCTTTGTCTGAGCCTTTGAAAACAACTAAAATTTATCCCCCTCCAAAAAAAAGTGTGAAATGAAGAAGAAACAAAGACCTTGGAGAATTTGAAAATGCCTGAGCCAAAATCCACTTGGCCCCAAATCCCCTAACCAAGGGCATGCCCTCCGGTGTGCCTATGATAATAACCTGGCCCCAACCCTCTGCCCTATCTGATGGCAGGGACTTAGACTTCAGACCCTCTAGCCTTTATTGCTGTATGACTCTAAACACCTCCACAGACTTCCTGCCAAGATGGAGGCATAGGTAGACACACCGTGCCTCCTCGCACAACCAAAAGGAGGATGACAACAAATTTAAAAACAAAAAACAACCAGAACTGACAGAAAACTGAACTGTATGGAAGTCCAACAACCAAGGAGTTAAAGAAGAAACACTCATCCAGACCCGTAGGAGGGGCGAAGACAGGCAGTTGGGCAGAGAGGACTCGCAGAGAGGGGACAGCTGGTGAACCAGGCAAGGTGGCGGCTGGAGGACTGGCAGTTCCACATTTATGTGCAGATAAACCGGGAGGAACAACTGAAGGAGCAAGATAGACCACACAACCCAGGGTCCCAGCGCAGGGAAATAAAGCCTCAAAGCCTCTGATTGAGAACACCTGTGGGGGTCAAGGCGGTAGCAGGAGAAACTCTCAACCTCACAGGAGAGCTCATTGGAGAGAGCCACAGGGTCCTAGAACGTACACAAGCCCACCCACCGGGAATCAGCACCAGAGGGGCCCAATTTGATTGTGGGTAGCAGGGGAAGTGACTGAAAGCCGGCAGAGAGCGGAGCAAATGGCATTGATCCCTGTCAGACCCCTTCCCCACATACAGCATCACAACGCAGCGACATGGCTGCCCTGCACTGGTGAACGCCTAAGGCTATGCCCCTTACTACGTAACAGGCGTGCTGAGACCAAAAAAAGAAAAAAAAAAAAAGGCCCAAATGAAAGAACAGATCAAAGCTCCAGAAAAAAAAAAATACAACTAAGTGACCAAGAGATAGCCATCCTATCAGATGCACAGTTCAAAACACTGGTAATCAGGATGCTCACAGACTTGGTTGAATTTGTTTGCAAATTAGATGAACACATGAAGGCTATGCTTAGTGAAATAAAGGAAAATGTACAGGGAACCAACAGTGATGGGAAGGAAACTGGGACTCAAATCAATGGTGTATATGAGAAGGAAGAAAGAGACATTTAACCACAACACAATGAAGAAACAAGAATTCAAAAAAATGAGGAGAGGCTTAGGAACCTCCAGGATGTCTTGAAATGTTCCAACATCCGAATCATAGGGGTGCCAGAGGGAGAAGAGGAAGAGCAAGAAATTGAAAACTTATTTGAACAAATAATGAAGGAGAACTTCCCCAATCTGGCACAGGAAATAGACTTCCAGGGAGTCCAGGAAG
>VMDR010009500.1:0-33237 GCA_007922815.1 Macrotus californicus
GTACCAAAGAAATCTGGCAAATGGAGGCTTATTCACGATTTAAGAAAAATCAATGAATCCCTCTAGCTAATGAGCCCCCTACAGCCTGGAGTCCCTAATCCAGCTTGTATTCCAATGAATTGGCGCTTTTAGTTATTGACCTGAAGGATTGCTTCTTTACAATCCCTTTAGCAGAAAGGGATCGGGAGTGCTTTGCATTTTCTCTCCCAGTCATTAACAATTCTCAGCCTTTGCAGCAATTCCAATGGAAAGTTTTGCCTCAGGGAATGCTTAACAGCCCAACTATCTGCCAACATTTCTTTAATACTGCCATTCAACCAGTAACAGATCAATTTCCCCAATTCAATTATCTATCATTATATGGGTGATATCTTGATCGCAGCTCCTTCACAAGATATTCTAGCAAAGACCACTTCCTTTCTTAAAAATTCTGTGGCCTCTGCTGGACTAGTAATTGCTTCAGAAAAAATCTAGAATTCAGCGCCTTGGAAATATTTAGGCTGTATCCTTTTTGACAGGACAATCCGGCCCCAAATACTTCAAATTATTCCACCCAAGGATTGAACTCTTAATCGCCTCCAACAACTCCTGGGAGCAATCAGCTGGGTGCGACCCAGCCTTGGAATACTCACCCAACAGTTAACTCATCTATTCAATGCCCTAAAAGGGGACCCAGATCTTAATTCTCCTAGAGAATTGTCCCCTGAGGCCCTACAGGAACTAACTACAGTAAATCAGCATATTCAGCAGCGGCAGTTAACTAGAATTAATCTACAATTCCCTGTCCGACTTTTCTGTTTTCCAACCTTAGGCACCCCAACAGGTCTTATAGGACAACTGTCACCCCACTTAAATATGATAGAGTGGCTTTTTCTGCCTCATCAGCCACAATGAACTATCACCACCTATGTAACTGCGTTGTGCCATCTTATTATAAAAGGGCGTGAGCGAACACAGCAGTTATTTGGATATGATCCTGCTTTTATTCATGTCCCCTTAACTCAAGTCTATTTGCAACAATTAGCGGCTCAGTCTTTGGGATTTCAGTGTGCCATGGCTGACTTTGTAGGAGGACTAGAAATTAATCTGCCCTCAGATAGGCTGCTTCAAAACATTCCCTTCCTTCAAATAAGGCTTGCAGAGAAAATTAGTCCAACACCAATAATTGGGGCAAGGACCGTGTTTCTTGATGGTTCTGGCAAGACCTGACGAGCTGCTATTATCTGGCAAGAAGGAGATAACTGGAGGAATTTTGTGTCCTCAGGACATTCCTCTACTCAAAGCTTTTCGCTGCAATCATGGCCCTGCGGCAATGGCCCCAGGAAGCTTTGAATATAGTCTGTGACTCAGGATATACTGCTTATACTATTCTGCATCTGGATCAGGCATTAATTAAGACTTCTATTGACTCCAATCTACTTAACTTGTTTTTGACCCTGCAGTCCCTCCTTGACAAGTGAGGACACCCCCTCTTTATTACTCATATTCAATCCCATTCGGGCCTGCCTGGCCCCCTGGTGGATGGTAACAATAAGGCAGATGCCTTAGTGTCCTCACTGCCTTGCAGCAAGCAACAGCTTCTCATCAGTTTTTTCATCAAAACAGCCAGGCGCTCCGAAAACAATTTGACATTCCTCGCTCCCAAGCTAAGCAAATTATTAAAGAATGTCCTGATTGCCAAGCCCTTACCAAGGCACCCCCATCTACAGGAGTTAATCCTCAAGTACTAAAATCTCAAACAATCTGGCAAACAGATGTCACCCATTACGTTCCCTTTGGGAAGTTTAAATATGTTCACATCTCTATTGATACCTATTCCGGTGCTTTACGTGCATCTGCTTTAACAGGAGAATCTGCTAAAAACATACAAGCCCATTGGTTTGAAGCCTTTAGTCATTTAGGATGGCCTCAGCAAATTAAAACTGATAATGGCCCCAGATACCTAGCTCATTCCACCCAGGTCTTCCTTCAGTGTTGGAATACTCAACATAAAACAGGAATCCCTTACAATCCAACTGGTCAGGCAATTGTAGAGTGGGTTCATCATACCTTTAAAAATCTTCTCAAAACACAAAAAAGGGGGTCATGAGTCCTCCCCCAAAACTTGACTATGTTAGCCAGGTTTACCTATAATTTCCTAAATTGTGATGAATCTCTCTGTACTCCAATTGAAATACATTTTCAGACAAATGAATCAAAACTGCCTTACCCTCAGGTTTTATATAGAAATCCACTAGGAGATGGCACTTGGCAGGGCCCTGTAGACCTCTTAACATGGGAAAGAGGGTATGTATGTGTTTCCTTTCCTACAGGTCCTGTCTGGCTGCCAGCCAAAAGAATAAAGCCTTATCATGAGCGGAATAGACACCAAGCTCCGCCACCTGGAGGCAAGAACCAATCAACTGACAGACCAGATGGCTCAGCTGACCCTGAACAACCAGAAGGGGACCAAACACCCACAGTGTCACTCATGGATGTGGGTCCGCCAACGGAGGGTGGGGCTCGCCCCATAGCAGGGGCCGAGGCTCTGACGCCTCCTGCAGAGAACCACTACCCACCATGTCCCATGATGTTCCTTTTAGGCCCACCCCCACAACATGGGGAGGACATTAAGGCTCTTAATGTTCAAGCTGAGAAGATTCTTGCTGAAACAAAAGTAGAAGATACCCCAGAAAACAGGTTTATCGCTTACCTAGCAGTGCTGTCAGCCAATTCGGCTAAAACTTTGCTTTTAATTGCTATTATACTTTGCCTAGGGGGGCAGGGCCTAGCTACGGAGGTTAATTCCTCTTATATCTATTGGGGCCACATTATTGATCCACCAGTGTTTAAACTACACACCTGGTGGAATGTTGAGCCTCCCTTTTCCACTAACGATACTCAGTGGACGGGAGGGGTGTGGATGCCCCCTGATGGCCCACTAGAAGAAAACAAACACTGGATGCCAGTGCCGGAAAATACTGTTTATGCTGCCGAGCACTTGCCAGTTTGTTTCTCTGTTCTTATTGACACCTTATGCTTTCCCTTAAAGGAACGACTTTATGCTGCACACAAAGAACAATCACTACCAGCTCCCCATTGTAGCCACGGTTGGCCTGCATACCCAGGAGGGGGTTTACCATACTTTCAAACCCCTCCGATTCCTCCTTGTACCCTAGATGCTAGCTGTAATGACTCAGTCTTCTGGTCCTTATGCCTAGGACCAAATGCCACTGTTTCATTTCTCCCCAAAAGTCCTTTTTTAGTAGAGAATTGGGGAGCTAACTGGAAAATTTTAGCTAAGCGTGATACAATAACAGTTCCGGCTCAGCCCCAAAGACTATATACTAATGTGTGGTGGGAGGGGCCCGGCACCAGGGCACCTATTATCAGAATTGTTTCTCCCAACCACACTAGCCCATGGCATTATAACTCTTGGAAAATGGGCTTGCCTTTTATTACTAGGAAGCATTTATATATAAAAATTGGTTGTGACGCTAAGCATGCTCCAGGATGTTCATACCAGATTGACCCTCCAGAGCAAGGTTGGGTCACGGTTTGTACCTCACACCCCTTCCTATTTTTAGTAACCCCAGGAACAGCCCAAGTTTTTTATAACGAATCAGTGAAGATTTATTCTCTGCATGTCCCTGCAGGCTCCATAGATGCCAGCTGCCTTACTCATTTCAATATTACTCGGTTAAATCTCACTACAGTCTACATAGTTAGAAGACAAGCTCAAGTATGGGTGCCAGTTGACGGGACCAGAGAATGAGAAGATCCCAATGGCATAGTAGCCCTTAACAATGCACTGGCCTCTATACGAGTCCAACGCTTCGTCAGGACCGTAATTACATTCATTGTCTCTGCTATAGTTATTGCAGCCACTGCTGCCACGGCAACCGCTGCCCTTGTTGACTCAGTTCAAACTGCTCATACTGTTGATGTTCTCTTAACCAATACTACTTTAGAAATGCTTCAACAGGCCCAGATTGATCAAGAGATCCTGACTCGCCTTTCTGCAGTTGAATCAGCACTCGACTGGATTGGCCAACGCCAGGACTCACTAGTGACTCGCCAACAGCTGACCTGTGACCCAGGATTCTCCAAGCTGTGCGTCACCCTGCTCCAGTGGAATTCCAGCCAGTATTCCTAGAGTGATATTCAACATTGCCTAAGAGGGGCCTTTTCTACTAACTTAAAAGGACAAATTGATAAATTGCAGCTAGAATTATATCAACAGGTGCAGGACATTCAACACTTGACTAAACAAGAGGTTTTTTGAACCCTCCGTGACAGTCTCGAATGGCTAGACCCAAGAAACTGGTTCGATGGACTCAATCTGAGAGTGTGGGTCTTTGGAGCTGCTGGTTGTTTACTGGTTCTAATAATGCTTTGTGTACTTCACTGTATTTGCAAATTATTTTCCCAGAGTCGTGAAAGGGACCAGCAAGTTGCAAGCTTTGTGGGATCTATAGCGGTTCTAGCTAAAAATAAAAGGAGAAATATAGGGGACAATTTGACCTGGCAATGGCAATTGTAGCCTCATAACTAAAAACAAAGGGGGAATTATGGGGAACCTATTCGTGTATGATGCTGCCTATGACTCAGCTCTGGATCTGAACGCAGTCCAGACGTGCATGGTGTGCAGATAACATCCATGGATAGGTCTCCCGTGGGGAATCAGACATGCATTATTCCTAGGCCACTTTAAAAAACTTGCTCTTGCAAAAAACTCCCTCACCTGGGATGGAGACAGCAGAAGTTTACTTTGGTTTGGGCCAGACTTCCAAAGTATATGTGTAACTAGCTAAGCCTCCTCTCTACTTTATATTTTATCTTTGAAGTGATCAGCAACATTCTTTTCTTTGCTATCTGTAACAGTTAACCACCTAAAGCAAACCTATGCATAGTAAATGAGGACTAGCCTGAATGTAATGTACCTGGAGTTTCAATAAAAGCCTGTCGAGGCAAGAGGTCTGGCCCCTCTCTCTTGATCACTGAGAGATCGGCCACCCATCCTTTTTCCCCACCGGATTCCTTTAGTCCACGTGAATTTGTTTGTCACTTGTCCGGGGATATAGGACAAGTGTTCCACAACGACACGCAGTCATGTCGGGTGGGATCACGACATGTTAATATGACAAAACCCCAAATTAGACTCCCTTGAGTAAAAAAGGAAATTCAGAGGCTTGTGTGGTTGGGAGGAATGCTGAGATGGTCACAGAATAGGAAGAAGAGCTGCAAGAATCAGGGCCTCAGGGACAGGAACTGGGGATTCAGTGCCTGTAGGTTAGGTATCTAACCATCTCTCTCCTTGCTTGTATCTGCTTACCATGACACACTGGCCAAATTCAATAGCTTTCATTGGCCCCAACTTTACCTCTTCTCAGCATAGCCAATCAGAATAAAGCAAGCTTCTTTGACATAGAATCCATGTATCCATCCCAGAGAATAACTCTGGCCCAACTTGCCTCATGTGCTTACACCTTGGATCAATGACAGTTGCCAACGGGGATAGGATATCATGACTGGGTCAAATGCCCTTTCCTGTTGGGAACAGGGTCCTCATGCAGTCCCACTAGTATGGCCTGGAATCTAGGTAAAGAATAGTTTCCTAGAGGAAGAGTTGCTCAGTAGACAAAAATAACACATGTCTCCTATAGGACTCATTATCTTCCTACAAATCAATTTTTCCTCCTACTTTAACTATTTTTTGCCTGAGGTTATCTATTTTCCCATTTAAGAACTTCTTCCACTGTCCAACTCATTTTAAAACCTATAAATTAACTGAAACATAATTTTAATTATATTTTCTAATCCTAAAAGGTTCAGTGGCTTTTCACTGTATTTAAGACACAGGTGGCAAACACAAGGTCCGTGGGCCGAATCCAGCCCTCTACCTTGTTTTATCCGGCCCAGCACCTTGCTTCTACCCAGCAGCTCCCACTTAACTGTTAAGGAGTAGTTACATTTACACAGTCCTAAAATTATATTTGGCCCTTTGAAGGCAACTGTGAGGCTGATATGGTCCCCGGTGAAAATGAGTTTGACATCCCTGATTTAAGAGAAAGCCTGAAGTCTCAGATTGCTACTGTAAGGGGCCTTCCATGGCCCATCCTGCTTTTCCACTCTTCCTAATCCTAATTCTGGCCAGTTTCCCAGGGTCTGTCATTCCAGTGATATTCTTTCTTTCTTGACTTTGCCTTTGCTATCCTTTTTTCTCCCACTTGAAATATCTGGTCCACTCATTAAAAGCTTCCTGTTCTCAAGGTCCAATCAATATCCTCCACCTGCCTGGAATTATCTCTAACTATTGTACTCATATTGATCTCTTTTCCCTTTTCAAAAACATTCATTTCTACATTTACTTACGTGCCTAATATAACTAAAAAACCGCCTAATTTTCACACCAGAGTGTCACTCATTGTTTATGTCCTTGTGTTGTTATATCACAATTTCCTCAGCATCTGATTAGTCCCCCTAACTTGATATTAAACACCTAAGAAATTGTGTCTTACATGTCTTGCATATGTCTTAGCAATGAGCACACTGGTGAGCATGTAGCATATATCAATAAGAACTTATAAAAGGCAAGGAAATTATGTTTTAGTTTTACCCCATCCCGGCTTGGTTTCTCTTAGGCCCACTATTGTTTCTTTTTGGTGTGTTTTATAGAACTGTTTTTGAAGCTATTCAGGGCATGGCCTTGGCATCTGCATTCATAGACCATCTGCAGGGATCTAATTAGGAAGGCCATCCCTTGTTGGAATGGACTCAGGTAGTTGCCTCTGACTTTTTTTCCAAAGAGGGAGGCTGTGCCTCTTTGTCAAGCCAAACTCTCCCCCACCTTTGTTAATCTTTAAGCAATTTCCCCACCAGCTACTTTCCTGAACATCCAGGCACCAAAGCTGCCCTCAGGTAAGGATTCCGGGAGGGTTTCCCAGATAGATTCAGCTGGGGGCTGGGGGAGCTGTGAATGGAGGAGGTGTCCTGAGCTTTCTCCTATTAACCTGGTGCCAACTCTGGGTCAAGGCACTTTTAGGTTTTTTATTGGTGGCTTATTGATTATTCAATTCTACTGATTTCATTTTCTTCCTGATTCTACTGATTGTGTTATTTCCTTGCTTATTAGCACCTTTACTAGACTAGACAGACTGAAGTGAAAATTTTATTGCTTACTAGTAATGCTAGTTTAAAAGTGGCCAGGAGAGGAAATAGTAACTATTAGCTCAGGTTCTTTGAATTTCAGTTATTCATCCTCTCAATGGTGAAATCAGTGGGTATTTATCATACCTGTGGGGAGCCTAACGACACTAGAGAGTCATGGTCCATGTTTTTAAGGACCTTACAGTTTAACAAAGAAGTCAAGACAAATAAATATTCACACAAGAGGAGCTGGCTGCGTATAGTGTAGTTAAAACATTAGGGAGAAAATGGACTGATGTAGCAACATTGGTTGAAGTTAGATAACAGTAAGAACTTCAGGTCACTGCTAATGAGACACTATGTCAGGTAAGAGAAGAAGGCTGAGGCATCCCCTGAGCTTTTGAAAGGGAAGTTAGGCCTCACTTCCAGACCACTTCATTCACTCATCAAATATTTGTTGAATATTTACCTGCCAGGCACTCTTCTATGGATAACAACTAAAGCAAGGGAGAAGGGTAATAAATTCCAGTGGTTTCAAATTAAAATAGGGTGGCCAGGTAGGCATCATGGAGAAGGTGACAGTTGAGCAAAGGTGTGTCTGAGTTGATTTGTGCCTTATTAGAGCCCTTATCTCAATTACAAAATCTTTCTTTTGTCTCTTTTGCACCTCCATTGCTCTTCCTTCAGGAGCTGACCACAAGCCCAAAGGAATGCCTAGGACTCCTAAAATGTCTGTATGCCAATCTCAAGCTTTAGACCCAGCTTGCCCAACCACAGATGGATATTTGGGAAAATTTACAAGCATCCATGGCACAACTGGCTCCTGGGAGGGAAAGCAAGAACTCTTCTCTCCCAGCCTTTTCTCACAATCTGTTCTTAAATCACCTGCCCTAATTCCATAGATGAATTATGGAACAAAGTTATTGTGTATGTTTTTTCCTTCTTTCTTTCAAGTATGCCCTTGGTGGAATCTGGGCATATACAGGGTGGGACAAAAGTAGGTTACCAGTTGTTTGTATGGAAAATAATATAATTAATAAATAATACAAGAATAAATTGTTTTGTGTACTCACAACTGTAAACCTACTTTTGCCTCACCCTGTATATTCTACATATGGTTAGTTAGTTCACAAGTTCATAATAAATGCTCACTGAGTGAAAAGTACTGTACAAGACACTTGGAGATACATATTACAAAAGAGACAGTCTGGAGAGATTTACTATATAATAAGGCAGATTAGAGGTAATTCATTGCAAAATTTAGTGGTATTCTAAGGGAGTACATTAAGGGATTACAGCAATGGAGGCTGAGAGATAAAAGTTACTAGGATACATGCCCAGGCTGGTTAGAGTGTCATCCCTATATACCAAGGTTGCGGGTTCGATCTCCAGTCAGGGTACATATGAGAATCAACCAATGAATACATAAATAAGTGGAACAACAAATCGATATTTCTCTCTCCCCCCAACCCCTTGGTCTGTCTCTCTAAAATCAATCCATAATTTTTTTTTAAAAAAAGACGTTACTAGGATACAACTGGACCAATCTTGGAATCTTGCTAGAGGAAGTGGCCTTATGGTGCTACTTGATGAAGGGGAAGGATTGGGTGACATGGACAGATGGAGTAAGGTAGTTTCATGTCAGCTGGGAAGCTTGGACAAAGACCTAGAGATAGGATAAAAAGTCATCAGAAATTAGAAGAGGTTTTTCCTCCAGAATACAAGATGTGAAGTAGAATGTGGGGCAGCTTTCTCTGGGGAATTGTTCCAATCACACCCTTAGAAGCTGATTTTATTTGAAGCACTAGAGAGCCATTGGAAGCTTTCAGATGGCATTAAGGCACATATAAGCTACTAGAAACACCATGAGAAAAACATTTTAGGGTGGAGGGAGAATGGTAGTTGAGAGACCCGTATAAATTAATAAGAGTAATCTGATGTGAAGCTACCATGGTCTGGATAAAGGGTTTAGAAATGAAGACAGGCAATTGAGTAAATCTGAGCTATAATCACAGAAGTACTAGTTTTGAGCTTGAAACACTAAGAGACAGCATCCTGAAATTTCTAAGTTGAGAAGTCAAGTTTAGCTTTAATGAGGATTCAAGTCCAGCCATAAGATTTTCAGTATTAGAGAAGGGGAAAACTGAGGTTGGCTTAGACATGTGAGCCATGTTAGGTCACTGCTTTCTCTTACAGATGTACTGCCGAATTACTCTTAAGACTGGGTCCTCTTTCCACAGAGGCCTTATTTTCCTATGGAATGTAGAGAAGATAAAAGAGTTGGGTTTGAATACAGAGATGAGGAGGAAGCAAGAAAGAAGTGAATGAGAAGAGAACTTCACATTGGCTTCAACTTTTCAGAGAAACTTTTTATTCTGTATGATTATTCTGTATGCTTAAAGAGGATACTGCAAGAATAAAGCTGACGTGAAGCTTGAGGTATTGGGGTTTGGCACTCAGGAAAAAAACCTAATTAACCTATTATCCATGAAGAAAGAAAAGTAATTAAAGGAGAAGGTAATTAACTTTAGAAAGAGAAAGGTCCTGATATGGTGGGTAAGTTTAGACCTAACTGGAATTGAATGTAAGGGGAATAGTAAATTATGTCTGCAAGTTTTAGTTTCATCATCCCATCATTCTCATAAAAATGCAATTTTTGAATAAAATTTGAATGGGATCCACTCTTAAACCAGTGATCTCTCCATTCACACCACTCCAAATTTAAAAGTCATCTTTTCATTAGAATGGCTATCATCAAGATCAGACAACAGGTGCTGATGAGGATGTAGTAAAGAGAACACTTAAACACTGTTGGTAGGAGTGTAAATTGGTTCAACCACTATGGAAAACAGTACAGAGGTTCCTCAAAAATTAAAAATTGATGTGCCACACAATCCACCAATTCCATTACTGAGTATACATCCAAAGGAAATGAAAACAGGATTTCAAAAAGATATATACACTCCCATGTTTATTGCAGCATTACTTGCAATAGCCAAGATATAAATACAACCTAAATGCCCATTAAAGGATGAATGGATAAAAAAAGGTGTAATATAGCTCTGGCTTGCTCGGCTCAGTTGGCTGGGTGTTGTCCCACAAAGCAAAAGGTTGCTGGTTCCGACCCCAGGTGGGGTGCATGCAAAGGGCAACTGATCAATGTTTTTCTTTCACATTTGATGTTTCTCTCCCTCTCTCTAAAAATAAATAAAATCTTTTTAAAAAAGGATTTAGTGTATGTACACAATGGAATATTATTCAGCCATGAGAAAGGAGGATATCTTGCCATTTGCAATTGTTAGGGTGGCTGGAAACACAGGCTATGAAAGAGTTCACAAAGAGAAAACAAATATAGAAAGCAAAGTTTTATTCACTTTCCAAGAGAGGAAAGGCGCCAAGTGTGGAGAAGTACATCAGCTCCTGCAGCTGTGAGCTTTTATTGAGTTATAAAGGGCGAGGGAGTTGCAGTCAAGTAATGAGGGCTATCACAAAACAGGATGCTTCAAATGATTTTGTGCAGGCGTCAGTCTGTTTGGATGTTATCTTTAGGTTCAGGGTCCACTCACTGTGATATGGCTCATCCTGTTTTACAGATTTTCAGAACACCTGCGCCTTAGGGAGCTTTCAGTAATTATACCATCCTGAGAATAGAGGCTCAGGAGAACAACAGTTAGTTATGCCTGACGGGGTCAAGGAAAGGACGGGAAGCTCTGGTAAAGAAGGCCTAAAAAGAGCTTTTTTGTCCTATTATCAACAGTCCAGAGACAATAAACCACAACTCCCAGCAAACTCACAAGAAAAGCTGGTTACCACCCAACCCCGCCCTATAGGACTACAAGTCCCATTTCATTCCGCAGCCAACCTGCCAGGTCTTTCCTCAACTGCAGATTGGAGTCCTGCCCCTTTCTTCCTCCCCGTTAAGGCTGGGACGAAAGAGTGAAAACTGCCACGACTTTCTTGTCCTTTGCTGTCGGGGAGGAGCTGAGGCGCAAGCCACTCTAACGACCTCACCTGCGGTATTAATTGAAAGCCTCAATCTCAGCACCCACCCTTAAGTTGAAACACCTGCGCAGTGGCGTGCTGGCCAACTGCCCGAGCTGTCCTTGGCGCATGCGCCGAGGATCTAGCCGCACGCGGCGGGGAGCGGCCACCTCACTGCGCAAGCGCCGGTGCTCTGCCCCTGTGATCATCGCGCTCTCTCTATCTAGCTTGAGTTGCCGTTCTTGCGTAGGGGGCAGGGCTAAGGATGTCAATTGGCCTACTTTCGTGCCCGTCACTGAGGTGGGCGCGGTGATTGGCGGCCACCCGGAAGGCAGCGGGTTTAGGTGTAAGCCTTGAGGAGGCAACGTTTTCTGGGCTTCTCTCAAGTTCTCTCCAGAAGCTTCTGCCTTTCAGCTCTAGATACTTTCCTCTGCATCGTGCCGCCATGATGGGCCATCGTCCAGTGCTCGTGCTCAGTGAGTTGTGAGAAAGCCGGGGGAGGGACCCTCTGTTCTCCTGGCTCGGTCCACACTTTCCAGGGTTGCCTCATTCCAGTGTCGCCGTGGAACGGCCACTGAGCCCTCCAGTCATCGTCCCCGTTTGGGATGGATGCCCCTTCTCCCGCTTTCCTGTCATCCTTTAACTCATTCCTGCCCTGACGGACACAATCTGACGTTCCCCTCGCTGACCCCTTGTCTTTACGGCGACTCGCCTCGGGAAGCCCCTTGGCAGTAGTAGGCCTTCGTCCTTCGCGCCCTCTTACTCTGCCCCCTTCCTTACGTGATTTTTGGTGTGTATGGTGTGTAGGTAAATGAGTCGGGGTGTGGTACGGCTTGGGGTTTAGTCTGGCCTAGCTGTATAACCTCGGTCCGTACCTTAGCAGCCGCTGCGGCCGCGGCCAAGTTGCTTGTTTCGATCTCTATTATTGGGCTTAACAGCATTTCCCTTTAGGACCGTGAGGGTCAAATGAAGAAATAGGTCAACTGTTTTAAAGAGGGGCACACAGCAGGCGGAGTCTGGTCATTTTTCTTCGCAGCATCCCCTGTCTGTTCCTGAAGTAACTCCGCTTCTCTCACTGTCTGAGATGTAATGGCTCCCTCAGTGTCACATGCGTTGTAATCTTTCCCAGTAACCAACCCGAGTTTTCCCGAATTGATTGAGAAAGCCTCCTTGTCTTCAGGAACATTCCACGTTTCTGACTGTTCAGTACCTCGTTCATTGTCTTCCCCTGGTGTGTTTCCATTCCGTGTGTAACTTCTCTATGACATCTGCAAGACCGCCTAAGATGGCCAACTAGCCTTTTTGCCTTGCTTGCCATCTTCTGTAGCCTGAATGCCGTTTAGAGAGATTTTACACATTTTGTCTATACCTGGAAAATAACTGTTTTCAGAAAAAATTCACTTAACCCAGGGGGAAAAAAGACTATTCTTTTTGATGAATCCATCAGAAAGGTTCATGCAGGATTTTACTTATAGAAACCTAAGTCCTGAGAGTTGTGAACGTTTAGACTCGATGAGACTGATGTGAAAATTTTACAGATTTAAATTGTAGGGAATGTATAATTTGGGGAGAGGAGAGAAGTGGGTGTATGTTGGTTTGGTTATAACCCCTTGCTTGTCTCCATTGAGAGGGCCCTGAGGTGAGGGGTGCATTGTGACAGCCCTTTCAGGTCTGCATTAATCTCTGGCATTAGTGGCTGGAACCTGTTGGACCCCCTGTTAAAATATGTACACAGCTCTTACTGATGATGAATGGATTACTGAGGCATTCTTACTATAGCCAAGCATGTAGTGGAGGCGTCTTGCAAACTGGAATACTTTTGAGGACTTGTGTTGCACGGCACACTGGGGGTCAGGGGGCACTACCATTAATTACCAAGACTGATTCTCCTGATCCAAGTAGGAAAATATGAAGCCCCATGCTCTTCCCCTTTTTACATAGAGCAGTGATTGGTGCTTTTTTAGGGTCACCAGTCCTTGGAGAATCTAATGATAGCTCTAGAACCTTCTCCCAGACAAAAATGCAGTCACTCCCGTTTTCTCATATCAGGGGTTTCACTTTCCCACTGAGGCCCATTCGTGAATCTCAGGTTATGAATCCTTGCTGTAAATACCTGAATGTTTGGTTAGAGAGAAAGTGATGAGCAAGATTCCAAAGTTGAAGCATTATGGGTTGTTTCTTAGTATACCAGGAGTTGAACTAAATAAAAAAGTAAGTGGCCATAAGTACATATGTTTATTTTTTTAACAGTTCTTTGAGGTATAATTGACATATAACAAGCTGCACATATTTAAAGTATACAGTTTTGATAAGCTTTCATCTATGCCTACACTGTTGAAACGTGTGTGTTTTTATTTTCGAAGGTCAGGGAACAAATAGCTTGCCTACAATGTGACAATCCTGGGCTGTTGTCTTTTGTTTTTACTTATTTTAGGCCAGAACACAAAGCGTGAATCTGGAAGAAAAGTTCAATCTGGAAACATCAGTGCTGCCAAGGTAGAATATCTTTGAAGTTGTTTATAGTATTTTCCTCCAACTGCCTTCCCTATTATTTCTGTATCTGTTTGCATTTAGGCAAAGGAAAAGTTGACTTCCCTTCTTTGTGGACATTTCCTTGAAGGTGGTAGGGAGAAGGAAGCTCTCCTTCTCTAAATTAGGCCTTCTCATAATAACTTACGCATAATTTCATTGCAGTGTCTAAAGAAGCTGCCTACCCTACTTAAGAGGTGACATTGCTAAAACACCGACTCTGTGGGTTACTGATGCCCCTTTTCCAGCACACACACATCGTCCTTTGATTTGTGCTTACATGTTTTTTATTTTCTACCCAATAGACTATCGCAGACATCATCCGAACATGTTTGGGACCCAAGTCCATGATGAAGGTAGGTTTATTTCTTATTGAAACTTCGACTACAGATTTTCCCTTTCTGTTATCTGGAATACTGAAATATAACTTTTACTTTTGTCCTAGATGCTTTTGGACCCAATGGGAGGCATTGTGATGACTAATGATGGCAATGCCATTCTTCGAGAGGTGTGACTTTTCATTATGCTTTCTAACATTTTTATAATGTACCCATAAAGATGTATTAGATGATAATTAGTCTCTTAGGGCTGCTGGAACAAATTACCACACACTTTAAACAACAGAAATTTATCCTTTCAGAGACTAGAGGCTAGAAATCTGAAATCAAGGTGTCATGCTTCTTCTGAAGGCTTTAGGGAAGAGTCCTGTGCCTTTTCTAGCTTTTGATGGTTGACCACATCCTTGGCTTGTAAACTCAGTTTCCTCCTCAGTTGTCATGTGGCAGTCTCCTGTGTGTTTCATTATAACAACACCAGTGGGTGGATTAAGAGCCTACACTAATATTCATATGACCTTATCTTGTTTACATCTACAGTGACATTATTTCCAAATATAGTCACATTTACAGTTTCCAGAGGGTAGGACATCACCATGTCCTTTGGAGTACACAATTCAACCACAACAGTGGTGCTCCCAGAAGATAAGCTAAAAGATAATGTTCTGTTCTCAAAAAACTTGAATAGTTCGATTTTTTCCTTAAAAAGAAAGGGACTTGGAAAGGTGGTTTACTTAAATATTTTGGGGATCACTTTGAACCTTTCAAGTTACGGTAAAACAAGGAAAATGGAGTAAGTATGGAAGCAAGAAGCTTATGAGTTAGGGCCAAGCAGAATGAATTGAAGGGTCTTTGAACAGTGTTGATTCTAGTGGCCGTCTACATTTTTTTTTTTTCAGATTCAAGTTCAGCATCCAGCAGCCAAGTCCATGATTGAAATTAGCCGGACACAGGATGAAGAGGTTGGAGATGGGACCACATCAGTAATTATTCTTGGTAAGAGGAAAATGGAAGGTTGATAAGGAAAATTGGATTGAAATGGGAGGATATTTGCCAGAAACAACATCTGTGTCATGTTTTAAGAAGGAAATTGTTATGAATTTAATTACAGATATTTAAATAACTTGTTGCTGATTATGTATTCTCTCCAATTGAGTATAAAATATTCATCAATAGTGTAGCATGAACTGCATAAATCTGGTTGAATAAAATACTGTCAATTCTCATTAGTCACAGTAAGTTATATTCTATTAAGTCACCTCAAACTGAATTAGTGAATACTAAGCCATCGGTCCTAGGGGAGATACGGATTAGGTTCCTGTGAGCTCTGGTCACATCAGCTGAGTACGTACCTTATATTATGTGCTTTGGGGTTTTTTTGTTTTGTTGATTTATTAACATTGAACTCATGGCTAAACAAAGCTAGTATGTTTTTTCTTTCTTTTATTTTCATTGATTTTAGAGAGAGAGGAAGGGAGAGAGAAACATCAATGTGAGAGAGAAACGTTGATCGGTTGCCTCCTGTATGTGTCCCAACCAGAGATCAAACCCACAACCTTTTGGTATATGGGATGACGCTTCAACCAACTTAGCCACCTGGCCTGGACAGTGTTTTTTTATAAGGCACATCACAGTGTTCTTACATTTAAAAACTAGACAGCATTTGAGTGCTATGCTTAGGGGCCATTTTAACAGTGAAATCACGAACAAAATGCACAAAAGTGTGAAAAATGTAGTATTAAATATACTACATGAAGGATACTTGATTATAGTCAGAGCTAAAATGAGGCAGAACGTTGTCTTATTTTTCACCTTCACCTGGGAATGTATTCATTGGAGACTCAAAATTTTTCATCTCTGCACATGTCTGTGAGTGACCATGAAATTGATGTAAATACCTACTTTGATATTACAGGTTTTAACAAGTAGTCAAATTGACATACGAAATTTGAGAATGAGTCTTGATCAGGTTTTAATGACTAATCTTTCCCACATTTATTAGGATCATAAAGGATAACTTCTGAAGACTTGACATTGCTTTTATTTGTTGTATAAATTTTTAAGTTGGTGAAATGTTTATAACAGGGTTCCAGTTTTTTGTTTTAGAATTTTTATTTTTTAGAGGGGAAAGAAGGGAGAAGGGGAGAGAAACATCGATGTGTGAGAGAAGCATCAGTCGGTTGCCTCTGGCATGTGCCCCCAACCAGGGACCGGACGCAACCCAAGCATGTGCCCTTACTGGATAATGAACCAGCAACCTTTTGCTCCCTGGGACGATGCCAACCAACTGAGCCACATGAGTTAGGAGAGAAGCATTCATTTTTTAAAATCTGATTGCAGCAACACAGTGTTAGGAAATGAGAAAAGAACTGTTTTAGAGGTGCTAATTTATAGTGGTGGTCCACATGCCTAAAAGGTAGAGTTCTCAAAACAAAATTATTACATGAACTTTTTAAAAAGTAACAGTTTAAATTATTTCTAGAATGCCTTTGTACTGCATTTTGAGGATAGTGAGTTGTGTGGGAAGTTTTTTTGTACCATCACCAACTAATCTCATTTTTAGATTCAGTTCTTTTGCGGATTGAGAATTACTGGGTTGGCCAAAAAGTGCATTTAGTTTTTTCCACAGAATAAAAGATACACTTTTCATTTTCACCAATAACTTTATTGATTTGGATATTTTCAGTACTTTGTCTATCTCCCACTATTGGCTTCTAGTGGGTAGAGGCCAAGGGTGCTGCTAAACATCTTCAATGCATAAGACAGCCCCACAGCAAAGAATTGTTTGGCCAGAATGTCAATAGTACCAAGAAACTTCACAAACAACTTTTGACTCGTTTGATCAGTCACAGCACCTTCTCTGTGCCTTGTACAAATCTTTTTTTTGCATTTCAGTTGTATTTTTACCTTTCTTGAAATAATAAAGCATAATACGCTAAAAATGTTGCATATTTTCTTCCATCGTCAATATTAAAATGGCTACACAAAAATTCACCAATTTTGATTTTTTTTTTTAAATGCACCCTGGTACGGCAGCTGTCGCAATACAATCTTAACAGAATTGTTTTGAATGAAGTTAAAGATAACTAAGCACTACTAGAGCCATCGTATGCAAAAAAAGTAAATGAACTTTTTGGCCAAACCAATACATATGATCAGTTCTGTACTTTGAAGCAAAACTTGGAAGATGAAATATGGAGGAAAGACTTCAGATGCTTTCTCACTATTTTGGGTAGAAGATGAGCTTTAGATACCAGGCAAAATTTTCTTGCTGATAATTTTAATCGAATCTCCTAGAGATACTAGGTAGGGTAAATATCCTTAAGTATAGGTATCTCAGATATGGGTTGCTTTAAAAAAAAATAATTTTGCTGACACTAAAGACATCTGTATTACTCTTCTATTTAACAGAGCATGTGCTTTCAGAGTTAACTTATTTGAGTGTCTTGTTAAGTATTTGATTATCTTTTAATGTACAGAGTGGTCACTTAGGAATTGGTATAAAGCATTGAATTCAAACATTTGAACACATAATGAGGAGTATACATGTGAATTTCGGCACATTTGAGTAAGTTTTAAAAATTAATGCCATGGCAGATAGTGTAAACAATTTAATCTTCACCTGAGGATGTGTATTCATTGAGTATTAGAGAGGAAGGGAGAGAAGAAGAAAAAACATCGATGTGAGAGAAAAACATGGGTAGGTTGCCTCCTATATGCATCCCAGCTGGGGACTGAACCTGCAACACTTTGGTATACAGAATGATGCTCCAAACAACAGAGCCACCGGCCAGGTCTTGTTAAACACTTTTAGAAACAAGGTTTTTTGTGTTTGTATCTATTATTTTGTGTATGAATTAATTACAAGTAAAGACATTTAAAAAGAAAGGGACATTTTACCAATAATTCCTCTTCCAGCGGGTAAATTCTGTACATTTTTGTAAGGTTTTTGTGTTTTGTTTTTAATATCAGCAATTTGCATCCTAGGTGTTGAGATAATAAAAAGTCAATTTTATGTTACGTGTTGTTCTGTTTTCCAGTCTTCGGAAATATGTTTTTCTTTGTTTAAAATACTGGTAACAAATATTTAGCTAAATCAAGAGACTAAGTAAACCCTAGGATCAATCTTTGATCATTTAAAATATGTATGATGAAGTTACTTTCTTTGTGAGTTGCCTTGTACAAAGTGTAAAATTTGGAATAGTATTAACAGCCAAATTGCCTATTTTAGGAAAGAAGGTAAGCTATCTATAGAAACATAATGAAGTTGCCTTTATATCCAGGTACTTTTTAAAACGTATTTGTATCTGTTTTCAGCTGGGGAGATGCTGTCTGTGGCTGAGCACTTCCTAGAGCAGCAGATGCATCCAACAGTGGTGATCAGTGCTTACCGAAAGGCATTGGATGATATGATCAGCACCCTTAATAAAATTAGGTACTGAGGGAGGACCAGAAATGGGTAGTATCAAATATGGGAGGCCTGGAAGAGTGATCTATTCTTAGGTAGGTGAAACAAGTCCAGGTATATCACACACACGGTGGTTTATACCCTTGTGTCATTTTGTGAGAAAGAGAAACAAAGGGGAGAGCAAAACGAAGAAAAGGATGAGGGAAATAAACATTTTAGAAAATAGCAGAGAATACAAAGCAGACAAAAGGAGCTAGGTTTAATTCTTTATAACATATTTTGGTTACATGCTGTCTTCTGGTTTCCATGTTAGGTGCTGCCATGGGCAATGTGTAATAAGTAAAATAGGCCTACCTTCCAAGAACTTAGCTTCTCATTAGGAAAATAAGGAGTTAAATAACTAATTATTTGGGATTTAAAATACCTTACCATATGTGATTCTAACTAATTTAGCCAGTAGTCTAATAAAGTGTGTAAAGAATAGTAGCCAGCAGATTTCCATTAAAACAGAAAAGACTGGGACTGAAAATGATCATTTGAATCCATGTAGTAATTGAAGAACTTTCTATTAGCCTCTATTTCTGAGTGCTAATGGGGTAATGAAATGAATATAGAAATGAGTGACTTCTAATTTCAGGGAATGTTAGTTAAATCATGACATATGCAGAATGCAAAAATAAAGCCTATAATGTTCTACCCTTTTATATGGCAGGGTGATTGGGTACCTAGTAATTTAGTGAGCTTTGTATTGTACTGCCTACTGTTAATAAAGTATATGATAATCTATCTGGCACTTTTAGGGAATGGGGTGTTTTAAGTTACATCTATGAAATAAACTTTGTAAGAATGTAGAGATACCCAAAGCCTTTGAGTGTGTAGAGTCAGACCGTTAGAAATTTTTCCTGCAATAACTGCATGCATATCTTAGGTAATACTTTAGAAGCTATTGCTTTTTTCCCCTAAAATGTATATTCAGTAGTATTTAGTGTGTGTATATTATGTGCCTTACCCTGTTTTATAAAAGTTCAGCAATATGTGAAAATTTGGACAAGATGGTATTCAAGGACTATTACAAATTCATTTTATGGTTCTAAATAGCCTTACCATGTACAAATGGATACTTTTGTTAGGGGAGGCAAACGCATTAAAACAGTAAACACTATGTGGTGTACCATGTATTAAGGTGCTAGGTAGAGTAGAATCAGGTGTTCAAATGGATAGTGCAGACCAGTACTGATTATTAAGAGGAACTCGCAGAATTTAGTAGGAGTCAGGCTTCAAAGACCAAGTGTGACTTGACTCAGGTTGTAAAAGTTTTAGAATTTACTTGGTTAAAGTAGAAGGTTAAGAACAAATTATTTTACTGTAAGAAACATAGGTAGTATGGAAGAGTTGTCAGACATGGGAACAGATTACTCAGGGGTTTTATACACCTAGGGATGGGTTAGTTATAATCTTGCTGAAAAGGCAGAGGGTTGGACAAGATTACTTGATGTCACATTCAGTTTCCTACAAAGAAACAGAATCCCCTAATTCTGCCTGTTGGCCTTTATTATAGTCACTGAGATGTAGATGAGAGATGTCTTAAATATCCAAGACCCTGTTGAGCATATTGCCCGTTTTTCTTTTCTCCAGTACCCCCGTTGACACTAACAACCGAGATACGATGCTGAACATTATCAACAGCTCCATCACCACCAAAGCAATCAGCCGGTGGTCTTCGCTGGCTTGCAACATTGCCCTGGATGCTGTCAAAACTGTACAGTTTGAGGAGAATGGTCGGAAGGAGATTGACATCAAGAAATATGCAAGGGTAGAAAAGGTAAGTTCTGGTCAGTACTTTGGAGATGAATTGTTTCCTAGCATGAGTCACTCCACTTGTGCAGGAAATAGGTTTAAATCAGAGCAAGATATCTTTGTAGTTAGAACTAGGAAGAAGAATATTTGCTGTCTGGAAAACAAAAACTTGGAAAAGGGATATTTGAAATAATTCTATTATCTTCACTGCTGTCCCTACACAAGGTTTATTAGGGGCTAGGGAATGGTTTATTGGTATGTCCATTTTTGTGCATTTGTGTACATATCAGCCACTTGATTTGAATATAAACAACGTCTCTATGTTATACTGTTAATAAACCCCAGAAGGCTTTCTCCATTTCCCTATAATTTAAAATAAAAAAGTGGCATTAATTTCTTGTGGCCAGTAGATGGAGCCCCATGCCTAAAATTCTGTGGGACTATCTCAGGAAGTAGAAGAGATCTGAGTCCCTTTAATGAAATCTTTGTCAATTGCTAAGTTTCTGTGAGCCTCTGCTGATCTTCAAATTAAATGTCATGGTCTAAGATGGATGTGCTTCCTAGAAGGGAAAAAAATGTTCAACAGTATTTGTTTTTGAGTTTCGTGGAAGAAAGATACTTTAGAAGCCCAAAATAGTCGTCCTTTGGGAAAGATGGATATTTGGGAAGAGAGTTGAAAAATTGTCTCCTCCTGGTTATGGATTAAAGTGGCTCTTTTGCTCAGATACCTGGGGGTATTATCGAAGACTCATGTGTTTTACGTGGAGTCATGATTAACAAAGATGTGACCCATCCACGAATGCGGCGCTATATCAAGAACCCTCGCATTGTGCTGCTGGATTCTTCTCTGGAGTACAAGAAAGGAGAAAGCCAGGTAAGGTTCCTGGTTCTATTCCTTAAAGTTGATACAAGAGCCATGGCCTGTGTGGCTCATTTGGTTGGAACATCATCCCTAACCAAAAGGTTGTGGGTTCAATTCCCAGTCAGGGCACATACCTGAGTTGCTGATTAGATCCCTGCTCTAGGAATGTATAGGAAGGGAACCGATCAATGCTTCTCTCTCGCATCAATGTTTTTCACTCTCCCTCTTTTAAAAGCAATGAAAAAATGTCCTTGGATGAGGATAAAATAAATAAAATTGATGTAAGAACCTATTTTAATATGTACAAGGGAAATAAAAGGTATGTCTATTAAATGCCTATTAGGTGTCAATTACTATAACTTTTACATATACTTTCTGAATCTTAACAACTCTTTATAAACAGTTGGTATTGACTTCCATTTTACAGATGAGGAATCTAAAGCTCAGAGAAGTTAGATTAATTGATTAAGGAACACAGCTGATACTGGCCAAATCAGGATTTGACATTAACTCTGTTTGGCCTCAGATCCACACTGCCATGGAACTGATTTAGCTTTGAAGTGCTAAAGAATAATTTCCAGAGGGCAGGAACCTCACAAAGCACTCTCCCTTGTATAAAACAAAGTAATTCGAGTTTATTAATCAAGGATTGCAAATAAGAATCAATTTATCGGTGGGAAGAGTTCAGACCCAGAATTAACAACGCACACTGGCAGAATAGAGGTGACGTTGAACTGAGTAGTCAGAGATGTTAGTTAGGTCACACTCTCCACTAACTAACTGCCTTATGACTTTGAATTCCATTCGCTTTACAATTAAGTGAAGTTGTTAAACTAGGTGATCGCTAGAGCTCAATTGGCTTATAAAGGTGTGAGGTCATGGCTTTAACATTATTCTAACTCATGCTTTCTGGTCTATATGAGAGGGAGTGTAGTAACTGGGGTGACCCTGATTGGTTCCTCTGCTGCTGTGAGTGCAACTTTGGATTGTACTCACTACTTCTACACTGGTGCCTGTGCTCAGACACCAGTCTATTACAGTTGTCCCGTCTTTTTCCTCCTCTTTGTTCCCCTCCACCTTGCACCCCTCCCACCAGCATTCTCTCCCCCTTAGTTTGTGTCCCTGGGCCATACATACAAGTTCTTTGGCTTCTCCATTTCCTATACTATTTTTAACCTCCTGTCTAGTTTGTACCTATCATTTTTGCTGCTTATTCCCTGTACCTTTTCCTCCATTCTCCTGCCACATCCCCACTGATAACCCTCCATGTGATCTCCATTTCTGTGATTCTGTTCCTGTTCTAGTTGTTTGCTTTGTTTCTTTTTGTTTTAGGTTCAGTTGTTAATAACTGTGAGTTTGTTGTCATTTTACTGTTCCTATTTTTTATCTTCTTTTTCTTAGATAAGTCCCTTTAACATTTCATATAATAATGGCTTGGTGATGGTGAACTCCTTTAGTCCGACCTTATCCAGGAAACACTTTATCTGTCCTTCCATTCTAAATGATAGCTTTGCTGGATAGAGTAATCTTGGATGTAGTTCCTTGCCTTTCATGGCTTTGAATACTTCTTTCCAGCCCCTTCTTGCCTGTAAGGTTTCCTTTGAGAAATCAATTGATAGTCTTATGGGAACTCCTTTGTAGGTAACTGTCTCCTTTTCTCTTGCTGCTTTTAAGATAGATTCTCTCCTTATCTTTAATATTGACTAATGTAATTATGATGTGCCTTGGTGTGTGCTTCCTTGGGTCTAACTTTTTTGGGACTCTCTGAGCTTCCTGGACTTTCTGGGAGTCTATTTCCTTTCCTGGATGGGGGAAGTTCTCATTTATTGTTTAAATAAGTTTTCAATGTCTCTCTCTTCTCTTCTCCTTCTGGCACCCCTATGATTCGGATGTTAGAATGTTTAAAGTTGTCCTGGAGGTTCCTAAGCCTCTCCTCATTTTTTGAATTCTTGTTTCTTCATTCTGTTCTGGTTGAATGTTCATTTCTTCCTTTTGCTCCAGATCTTTGATTTGAGTCCTGGTTTCCTTCCCTTCACTGTTGGTTCCCTGTATATTTTTCTTTATTTCACTTTGCATAGCGTTCACTTTTTCCTCTATTTTGTGACCATACTCAACTTTTTCTGTGAGCATCCTGATTACCACTGTTTTGAACTCTACATCTGATAGTTTTGCTATCTTTTCATTGCTTAATTCTGTTTTTGGAGCTTTTATCTCTTCTTTCATTTGGGCCATATTTTTTTTTTGTCTTGGTGCACCTGTTGCATCGTAATGGGTGGGGCCTTAGATATTCTCCTGGGTGGGGCAACCCACTTGGCTGCACTGTGACACTGTATGTGGGGGAGGGATCTGAAAGGGAACAATGCTGCTTCCTTGGCTCTTGCCCCCCTTTCAGTCACTTCCCCCTGCTACCCATAAGCAAATTGGGTCCTTCTGGTGCTGATTCCCAGGTGGATGGGTTTGTGTACATTCTAGGACCCTGTGGGTCTCTCCGTTGAACTCTCCTGTGAGACTGGGAGTTTCCCACTGCCACAACCCCCGCAGATTTTCGCAGCCAGAAGTTTTGAGGCTTTATTTACCAGTGCTGGAACCCTGGGTTGTGCAGTCTGTCTTCCTCCCCATTTGTTCCTCCTGGTTTATCCACATACAAATGTGGGACTACCTGTTCTGCCAGCCACTGCCTGGCCCACCTAGTCCTCCAGCTGCCACCTTGCCATGTGTCCTCTCTGCCCCAGCTGTCCGTCTGTGCTCTTCCAACCAGTCTGAATGAATGTTTCTTCTCTAACTCCTTGGTTGTCAGACTTCCATGCAGTTCGATTTTCTGGCAGTTCTGGTTATTTTTTGTTTTCAAATTTGTCTTTTTTTCGTTGTGTGAGGAGGCAAAGCATATCTACCCATGCCTCCATCTTGGCCAGAAATTCCAATACCTGTCATTTTAATGCTAATTTATGAAAGAAGTCTGCCCTAACATCACAGAATATATCATAGATCCAAATCAAATTTTATACCTCTACTTGCTCTGAAATGGCTCTTGGCATGTGTGCATATACTTAGGTGACTCTACATGCCCATGAGTGGGCAAAAAAGTGACAAATAAGAAATTAGTGCTACGTTTAGTAAAATTTGGTCAGACATATACTTACGTACTTAATTTACCTTTCACCTTGCCTGCCTTTGCATCATCTTCAGTAGAGTTTTATTATTAGCCTTGAAATCTAACTGGCTAATACAGAATCAGGTCTATCTAGAAATGACCATCATGGGGTATGTACATGTTAGGTATGTGTAAGAAGTCATTTGTGTTAAGATTTTAAAATTAGAGTGACTTTTCTTCACCACACAGACTGACATTGAGATCACACGAGAGGAAGATTTCACCCGAATCCTCCAAATGGAAGAAGAATACATCCAGCAGCTCTGTGAAGACATTATTCATTTGAAGCCCGATGTGGTCATCACAGAAAAGGGCATCTCAGGTAGGACTCATTTTTTAGCCTGCTATTGAGGTAGAAGAAGGTGGGTGATTTTATTTCCCCCATGTTGGCATTGAGTAAACATAATAAACCTGATAGTTAGGGTACTTTGAGGATAAAACCATTTTAAAACCCAGGAGTCCTTGTTTCGAGCTTGACACCTCTACTCTTGGTTTTGCAGATTTAGCTCAGCACTACCTCATGCGGGCCAATATCACAGCCATCCGCAGAGTCCGGAAGACAGACAATAATCGCATTGCTAGGTGAGTAGGCCAGGTAAAAATAAGATTCTTCCTTTGCATGTGTTTCCATTTTGTAGCTTCATAATTACATCACCATTACCTGAAAAGGTCTAATGTAGGACACAGTCAGCCATATCAGCTGCAGGTGGGAGTAACCCGAGTTTAGCTGTCTGTCATCTTCAGAAGTCCTTGTGTATTCCAAAAATTGTCTCCTGCAGGAATCTCTTCTGTACTGCTCCTAACCAGTCGTAATCAGCTTATATTTAGACTTCTGTGATCACTGCCTTGGTGGGGGTCTGTTACAGAGTAGCCTGTTTTTAACCAGCTCAGAATATAGCAGAACCATCAGTTTCCTTAATCGGTCCCTTAGCTACTGTTAATGCAACTTTAGATTGCATTCACTACACTTTTGCCGTGATGCCTGTGCTCAGATACCAGTCATTTTTAATGCTAATTTATTAAAAAAAGATAAATCTGCCCCAATGTCACAGAACATACCATAGATCCAAATCAGATTTTATACTTCTTGCTCTGAAATGGCTCTGGGTGTGTATATATATACTTAGTTGACTCTACATGTCCATGAGTGGGGGAAAGAGTGAGAAATAAGAAATTAGTGCTACATTTGTTAAAATTGAGTCAGGCACATACTAAGGAAAAAAATAGAAATATCTTCTGGAGGGCAAACCCCTTGTGGTACAGGCTTCCCCTGCCAGGTGACTGAACCTATCTGTAACAGTGCACCAGCTGCATTGTTGTGAGAGCCTGTGTTCCCACTTCAGTGAATTTTTTTTGAAGACTTTCAGCGCATTTGCCCATTTTATGACGGGTGACTCAAGAGCAGACCTGCACACCCCGTGCGGAGTGTTCAGCAGTTTTTGACCAAAAATGGCATGACCCCTGTGTCCCGCCCTCTTTGTTCACCCGATATCACCCCGAGCGACTTCCGTTTCCCTGGATGAAAAAAGTCCTCAAAGGGAAATGTTTGCCAATGTGGAAGAGGTGAAACAAACAACAGAAGCACTAAGCAGCATCAAAATTGATGAGTTCAAAATCTGTCTTGAGCAGTGGGAAAAAAGGTCTCGATAAGTGTATTGCATCAGGTGGAGAGTACTTTGAAAGTGACTGAAGTTTAAACATAAGAACAAATACCCAACTTTTTGTAAGTTCTGGGTTTTTTGGGGTCCCCTCTGACCTTGTATGTACTTACTCACCTTCCTCCTTGTCTTTGCATTGTCTTTTTTGGTTTGAGGGAGGGAGGGAGGGAGAAAGGGAAATGTCAGTTTGTTGTTTCACCCTTCCATGCACTCATTGGTTGCCTCTTATACGTGCCCTGACCAGAGACCCATGTGCAGCCTTATTGGGACAAGGCTGTAACCAACGGAGCTGCCTGACCACGGCTGCATTGTCTTTAGTAGAGTCCTATTATTGGCCTTGAAATCTAACGTGGTAGCACAGCATTAATTTTATCTACAGATAACTATTATGTGGTGTATACATTAGGCATATGTAAGAACTCATTTGTTCAAATTTTAGTATCCACAAAATATATTCTGAATTAAACTGTATCTGGTTATAGTAGTTGAGTATGTACAGTTTTATTTATAAAGCCATATTAACCCTGGCTGGTGTGGCTCAGTGGATTGAGCACCAGCTTGCAAACCAAAGGGTTGCCGGTTCAATTCCTAGTCAGGACAGGTACCTGAGTTGCAGGCCAGGTTTCCGGTTGGGGGCACACAATAGGCAACTACACATTGATGTTTCTTTCCTTCTCTTTCTCCCTTCCCCTCTCTCTAAAAATAAACAAACGAGATCTTTTTTAAAAAATTAAAATAAAGCCATATTAGTTTAAGGAAACTTCACCTGTACATGTTTGAAAATCTATTTCACCAGGCAGCCAAGACCTGTTGAGTTAGGTAGCAATGTTTCTTATCATCCACATTTCCCTATCTCCAGTCACAGACCCCAGGGACTAGGGAGATGAGTAAAAGTATCTGAAATCATCTGGTTCCTCCTCCTTTCTCATCTAATCAATAGAGCCTGTGGGGCCCGGATAGTCAGCCGACCAGAGGAACTGAGAGAAGATGATGTTGGGACAGGAGCGGGCCTGTTGGAAATCAAGAAAATTGGAGATGAGTACTTCACATTTATCACTGAGTGTAAAGACCCCAAGGCCTGTACCATCCTCCTCCGGGGGGCCAGCAAAGAGATCCTCTCGGTGAGTCAGCCTTGAAAGTGTGACTGACTGAACTGTAGGTCATTCCATTTCTTGAGTTTCCCAGAGGGCTTAACTCACCCTGCTGTCCATGTAATAGCTATTTGATTTTGATCTGTAGCCACACATATCTGTCTCTCCTGCTTACTTTTTAAGTACATTTACATTCCTGTACAACAGATCTTCAGAACTTCCTACACAACGGAGACAATTGATTGAACAGTGACTCATCATTTTCCAGCCCCTGGCAACCACTGCTTCCTTATTTAAGTGGAAATCATAAATATTACTTCTTTTCCTCAGTGAGGTTAAGTAACTTACCCAAAGGTGTGTAGCTAGTAAGAAACAAATTCACAGTGACACCTCTTCCCCACCTGCCAGTCCTTTTGCAGTTGTAGTCATTGTGTTTGTCCAAGGCAAATAGCCTCTGCCTTGCCCAGTAGGGATTCCAGGGACCTTTCTCAGTTGCCTCGCTTGGTGGTTTACTGAACTTGGCAGTCAGGAAGTCCTTTGATACCTCTGATTTGTCCCTGAGTCATCAAGCTTTTGCTTCATATTATCTGTTTGCTTTCCCAAGGAAGTAGAACGCAACCTCCAGGACGCCATGCAGGTGTGCCGCAACGTTCTCCTGGACCCTCAGCTGGTGCCAGGGGGTGGAGCCTGTGAGATGGCTGTGGCCCATGCCTTGACAGAAAAATCCAAGGCCATGACTGGTGTGGAGCAGTGGCCATACAGGGCGGTTGCCCAGGCCCTAGAGGTCATCCCTCGTACCCTTATCCAGAACTGTGGAGCCAGCACCATCCGTCTACTTACCTCCCTTCGAGTGAGTTCCTTTGTGTGCTGTTCTCCTCACGGGGTAGGGAAGGCTGAGTTTGCCTTAAGAGGATGGTTGACATCTCTCTATTCGGATTCTCCTTTGTACCTTGTTTCTTTAATGTCTCCTCATTTTTGACTTGTTTGTTGTCATTTCATGTTAAGTGTTCCTTACTAATCCACTGGTTTTGTTTTTGTGTTTTTTTTTAACCTAATGTTCCTGCCACCCTACTTGTTCCCAGTATTTTCCCCTTCAGCTGTTTATGCTTGTTCCAACTACAGGCCAAGCATACCCAGGAGAACTGTGAGACCTGGGGTGTGAATGGTGAGACAGGTACTTTGGTGGACATGAAAGAACTGGGCATCTGGGAGCCACTGGCTGTGAAACTGCAAACATACAAGACAGCAGTGGAGGTGAGGCACCCTAAGGCATGTGCTGTGCTTTTTTATTCCCAGCTAACTAGTGTGTTTGGTCCCACCTTGAAGGGAGGGGGTATAGAAGGCAGATCTCCCAAGGAATTCCATTTCCCTACTTCAGCTCATATAAAAAGCAAGGTAACAGCACAAGTTGCATTCCTTGCTTAGGGAGAACTACATTTAACATTCAAGACTCTGAAAGGGTAGCTTTCAGATAAAATGCTAATTATGTAGGAGGCGCTAGGTGGTAATGTCTAAAAGAAAATGAATGTCCCTCCCTTCTGCTGACCTCTTTGGGACGGTGGTTTTTCTCCTAGACTGCAGTTCTGCTGTTGCGGATTGATGACATCGTTTCAGGCCACAAAAAGAAGGGTGATGACCAGGGCCGGCAAGGTGGGGCTCCTGATGCTGGCCAGGAGTGAGTGATGGGCAACACGACCTCAACACACGGAGCCACCAGTCTCCCCCTTCGCTGAGCCAGACTGCCGGGACACTGTGGGTGTCTTTGTTTAGAAGGGATCAAGTTGAGGGGCAGCTCCAGTCCCTTTCTGTCCCAGCTCAGTTTGCAAAAGGCACTGACACGTAATTCTTCTCTGTTGTAAGCTTTCCATTTAGTTTGCTTCCTATGATTAAATCTAAGTCATTTGAGACCGTCGTCCTGTGTTTTTCAACTTTGGGTCATATCTCTGCCTCCTGACAGGGAGGAGGCAGAGCACCTTCCTGGGGAGTAAGGGAGATGGGAATAGAGTCATTAAGTGTTTATGTGCCTTCTTGAAGCAGTATTCTTCAGACTTCTTAGTAGATGCTGGTTGAAAAGACTTTTGGAGTACAAAGGAAGGTACTGTAAAGCTTAAAGAAAGATCACCTTGCATTTACCACCCAAACAACAGGAGGAACCTGTCCAAACCATGGGTGTTCCCCGTCTGTGATTATGTAGAGTAACACCCAATTCATGCTAGGGTTCAGGCATGTGTCCTAAAGCACGTAGAACATCTGTTTATCATATTGTAGCCTGTAGCTTACAGAATCCATCCTATCTTACCTAGGATTCTTTTTCTGTGCCTCCTAATGTTCTAACCTATATTTTGTCTTCTTGGCTTATTGTCAGGGCATGCTCTCTCACAATAGGACCTCTGCCCTCCCTGCTAGCAGAAACAAAATAATTTAAAATTCATTTTGCACTTTGTTTTTATCAAGGAAAAACCTTCAGTAGTGGCCCTGGGATGTGGGAGGCTAGGTGGGCCTAACCTTTAATTTTGTCAGGGTCCTTCCTGCTGGCTGTTGGGCCTTTCACCCTTTGTCCTTATGATATGTACAGTCAGCCTTTATCTCCTTCCTGACCACAGGACTTAGTTGTATTAAGTTGAATATTAGGTAGAATAATAGTGCCTACTATGTAATAGACATGTTCTATTCACTTTATATATATTAATGAATCTTCACACCCAACCTGTAAGATAGGTAATATCCCCCATTTCATTTTTTTTTTAAGATTTTTAATTTAATAGAGAAATAGGAAGAGAGGGAGCAAGGGGAACATCTGTGTGTGAGAGGTGCATCTATCTGTTGCCTCTTACTCCCAAATGGGGACCTGGCCTGCAACCCAGGCATGTGCCCTGACTGGGAATTGAACTGGCAACCTTTCATTTCACAGGCCGGCATTCAATCCACTGAGCCACACCAACCAGGGCTCTTTATTTTTAAGGTTTTATTTTAGGAAGGGAAGGAGAAAGGGAGAGCAATATTGATTAGTTGCCTCTCACACTCCCCTAATCAGGGGCCTTTCAGTTTGTGAGATGGCACCCAACCCACTGCATCACACCAGTCAGGGCACATAACTCCCATGTTATGATGGGGAATCTAAAGCATAGATAAAGAAGCTTGTCCAAGGGTGACAAAGTGGAGACCTAGACTTTGCAGGCAGTCTGGCTGTAAAAGCCATGCTATTAGAGCTGGATATGCTGGCTGGATTGACGTGTAAGGTGGGAAAGGTGGTGTGAGAAGGCCTCTGGAGACTTTTCTGTTCATACCTAGTTTTCAGCTTCCTGCTTTTCCCAGTCAAAAGTCCTCAGCCTTTCCTCTTATGTAAGGGGTTCTGAAATAAGCCTACCTACCTTTGGTTGAAATCCTTGCCTTTTGCAACATTCATAGTTCCCTTGAGTTTTCAACCTGAGATTAGTTCTGAAATAAGTAAAAAAGATCTTGGAAGAAATAGTGCTTGTGCCCTGACTGGTGTGGCTCAGTTGGTTGGGTGTCAGCCTACAAAGTGAAAGGTCACTGCTTGAAGTGCCAGTCAGGATACATGCCTGGGTTTGGTCCCCTGTGAGGGCACATACAAGAGGCAACTGATCATTGTTTCTCTCCCTCTCTTTAAAAATAAGTAAAAAATTAAAAATATCACCTTTAAAAAGCAAAAAAGTGAAACCATAAGAGTACTAGAAGGACATGATTTTAAAATACATCATGGGGGAATAATAAATGCAACTACATTAAAAAGTTTGCATGGCAAAGACAAACGGGAGAGGGAGGGTGTTTCAACAGTATGAGTTGATTTCCTGAAGCAACATTTAGGACTTGGCAGTCGAAAAGATAGGGTGTGTAGAAAAATAGGCAAGAGTGGACTTCTGGCCAAAATGGAAGCGTAGGTAGATATATTTTGCTTTGTAGCACAACAGAAAGAAGAACAACAACCAATTAAAAAAAAAAAACTGCCAGAAAATTGAACTGTATGGAAGTTCAACAACCAAGGAGTTAAAGAAGAAACATTCATCTAGACTGGTAGGAGGGACAGAGAAGCAGCTGGGGCAGAGAGGACACCTGCCAAGGCTGCAGCTGGCAGACCAGGCAGGCAGGCAGGGTAGCCCCACATTTTTGTGTGGGTAAACCGGGAGGAACAACTAGGGAGTGAGACCACGCAACCCAGGGTTCCACTGCAGGGAAAGAAAGCCTCAAAACCTCTGGCTGTAAAAACCTGTGGGGGTTGAGGCAGCGGGAGAAACTCCTGGTCTCACAGGTGAGTCCCTTGGAGGGACCCACACAAACCCACCCACCTGGGAATCAGTACTAGAAGGGTGCAATTCACTTGTGGGTAGTGGAGGAAGTGACTGAGAGTGGGGCAAGAGCCCAGCAAGCAGCATTGTTCCCTCTCTGACCCCTCCCCCACATACAGTGCCACAAATAGTGACATGGGTTGCCCCACCCTGGTGAATACCTAAGGCTCCGCCCCTTACAATGTAACCGGTGCTCCAAGACAAAGAAATATGACCCAAATGAAAGAACATCAAAACTCCAAGAAAACCTGGCTAGTGTGGCACAGTGAATTGAGTGCTGGCCTGGGAACCAAAATGTGGGTTTGATTCCCAGTCTAAGGCACATGTGTGGGTTGCAGATGAGGTTCCCAGTAGTGGGTGTGTGAGAGGCAACCACACATTGATGTTTCTCCCTCCCCCTCCTTAAAAATAAATAAATTTTCAGACTTCCACGACTACCCACAAGCAAATTGGGTCCTTCTGGTGCTGATTCCCAGGTTTAGTGTTTGGCACAGTGTCTGGTACATAGCAAACACTCGGGTTTTGGAGTTCCAGCCAAGATAGAGGTGTAGGTAGAAACCCTTCGCTTCCTCGCACAACCAAAAGGAGGATAACAACCAATCTAAAGTCAATAAACAACCAAAAACGCCAGAAAATCAAACTGCATGGAACTCCGACAACCAAGGAATTAAAGAAAAAAAATCAAAACAACCAGACTGGTAAGGCGGCAGAGCACGTGGGCCAACTCAGAAAAACCGCGGTGGACTGGGTGGGCGGGGCCTGCTGCTAGGAGGTGGTGGTGGGCTGCACAGGTGGGGCTGACTGAAGGCAAAACTGAGACTCAGAGTTGACTGTGGGCTACAGCAGTTGCTAGGGTGGGAGAAACTCCCAGTCTTCCACGAGAGTCCATTGGAAAGTGCACTAGAGATGAGGCGGGCTGCACTATTTCCTCTCTGGGTCCTCCCCCACAGGCAGCGCCACAGCCAGCAAAGAGGGTTGCCCTGCCCTGGTGAATACCTAAGGCCCCTCCCCCTTACAACTTATCAGGGGTGCCAAGACAAAGAAATATGGCCCAAATAAAAGAACAGAGCATAATCTCAGAAAGTGAACTAAGTGAGGAGGAGATTGCCAACCTATCTGATGGAGAATTTAAAGACCTGGTAATCAAAATGCTCATGGATCTAATTGAGCTTGGTCGAAAAATGAAAAAACAAATGAAGGATACCCAAAGTGAAATAAAGCAAAATATTCAGGGAACCAACAGCAACAGGAAGGAAACCAGGAGTCAAAGCAATGATTTGGAACAAAAGGAAAAAGTAAATATCCAACAGGAACAGAATGAAGAAACAAGAATTCAAAAAAGTGAAGAGAATCTTACAAACCTCTGGGACAACCTGAAACATTCCAATATCCGAATTATAGTGGTGCCAGAAGGAGAAGAACAACAGCAAGAAATTGAAAACTTATATGAACAAATAATGAAGAAAAACTTCCCCAATCTGGCAAAGGAAATAGACTTCCAGGAAGTCCAGGAAGCCCAGAGTCCCAAAGAAGTTGGACCCAAAGAGGAACACACCAAGGTATGTCATCATTACGTTACCTAAGATTAAATATAAAGAGAGATTCCTAAAAGAAGCAAGAGAAAAGGAGAGAATTACCTACAAAGGAGTGCCCATGAGGCTATCAGCAGATTTCTCAAAAGAAACCTTGTAGGTAAGAAGAGGCTGGAAAGAAGTATTTGAAGCCATGAAAGGCAAGGACCTACATCCAAGATTACTCTATGCAGCAAAGCTATCACTTAGAATGGAAAGTCAGATAAAGTGCTTCCCGGATAAGGTCAAGTTAAAGGAGTTCATCATCCACCAAGCCCTTATTATATGAAATTTTTTTTAATTTATTTATTTGTAGAGAGAGGGGAAGAGAGTGAGAAAGAGAGGGAGAGAAACATCAATGTATGATTGCCTCTCACGCACCCCCCACTGGGGACCTGGCCTGCAACCCAGGCATGTGC
>VMDR010009501.1:0-33239 GCA_007922815.1 Macrotus californicus
CAATTAGAAGATAATCAGTTGGGGTTGAATGCATATACACTTAACATGTTTTCTATGGGTGAGTACAGTCATTGTTTACATTGTGGAGGGGAGGGAAGGATTTAAAAAATATTTGGTTTTCCATATAATTTGAATATTAATAGTTAATCTTGGCTGTTGAACTTCAAAATTTATACCACCATAGTGCTGTGGGGTGAAGATTCTTAGAATCTAAACTTTGGCTGTGGAGAGTGGGATAGGATCTTTCTGTGGTAAGAATGAAAGTAGTTTTTTAAAAATTTCGTTTGTAAATGTAATAATATTTATGTGCTGTGCTATTTCCTAGTGAGGCCAATGAGCTACTGAATATTTTACAGCAGAATGTTGTGAAGTGGTTTTGGAATTTGGTGTGTGTTATCCTACTGAAACAATCGATACACAAAAATTTTATGTAAGGTTTTGTAGTGGATGCTGTACCTCCCAGGTTTCACCTGCTGCCGGTCATGTGCCAGCCTGTGGTTCTCAGCTGTTAGCTCTCAGCTGAAGGGAGTCTGGTTTTCCAGGTTTACACCCCTTCCTGGGTGCAGTCTGCATTCAGGGACTGGCAGATGAAGTGCTATAAAGGTCCAGCCACCCCTGTTGCCCTGACTCTGGAGGGGTAGGCTGAGGCCCTGTCGTGATGTCATCATAGCCTAACTTCTCTGTCTGCTCCGGCCCCCTTCCCTGCTCCTACAGGGGTGATCCGGAGAGCATTTCCCTCCGTGCTATTTCCATCTCAGGCTTCTTTCTAGGGAACCTAACTCACAGAACCTCTGCTTTCATTTGAGGACTTCTGTGCGATTTGGGATTACTGGGATGGATAGGGCCTTGATTATCCCCTTGTTCAATCTTCTTTCTAATGCTCAGGTGCCCCTGTTTCATTGCACTGTCAATCATCAAACACTTTGAGGAGTTAGACCAGTTTTATTATTGTGTGGAAATCTGCGTCCATGTAACTTCCTCTCCTTGGACACATTTCTGTTCCCAGTAATTTAGAACATCTCTTCCAGTCCTTGGAACTGTTCCAGTTTCCATCCTTGGGATATTTGAAGGAAGTTCTAGTCCCCGTTAATTTTTCTCTGATCCTATTGTAATGCCTCCTTTTCTCACCCACTTATTATATGATGTGTTTTTTAACCAGCTTTATTAAGGTATAATTGACAAATAATTGTGTATACCTAAGGTGTACGCTGTGATGGCTTGATACATATGTACATTATTAAGCAATAACCACAATCAAACTAATTAACATCCATTACCTACGTCACATATCTTTGTTTTTGTTGTTTTTTGCCAAGAGAACAATTATGAACTGCTCTCGGCAAATTTCACGTATACAGTACATTGCTATTAACTGTAGTCACCATGCTTTACATTAGGTCCCCAGGACTTACTCATCTGTTAACCGAAAGTTTGTGCCCCTGGACCAACATCTCTCTGTTTCTCTCCCCAGTCCCTGGCAACCGCTTTTGTACTTTCTGTTTTTATGAGTTTGCCTTTGTGGATTTCACAGATATATATGTGAGATTGTACTGTATTTGTCTTTGTCTGGGGTATTTCACTTAGCAAAATGCCCTGTAGATTCATCCATATTGCCTCAAATGGCTGGATTTCTTTCTTTTATGTATATGATAATATTCCATTGTACACATATATACTCCGTATTTTTTTACCTGTTCATCATTGACAGACACATAGATTATTTCCATATCTTGGTTATTGTGAATAATGCTTCAATGAACATGGAATTGCAAATATCTTTTCGAGATGCTGTTTTCATTTCCTGTGTATATTTCCCAGAAGTGGAATTGCTGGAATGGCAGCTCTATTTGTAATTTTTTGAGGAAGCTCCTTACTGTTTTCTACAGTGGCTGCACCAATTTATATCCCTACCAACAGTGCACAGGGTTCCCTTTTCAACACATCCTCGCCAATACTTGTCTTTTTGGTAACTATTCTAACAGATGTGATAATTGTTTTTTGGATTTGCATTTCTGTGATGATTAGTGATGTTGAGCAGTATGTCTTCTTTAGAAGAATGTTTATGAAGGTTCTTTGCCCACTTTTGATCAGGTTATTTACTTATTTTGCTATTGAGTTATATGAATTCCTTACATATTTTGGATATTAAGCCTTTATCAAATATGTGGTTTGCAGTTTTTTTCCTATTTCATGGGTTAACTTCTTACTTTGTTTTTCTTTTGCTGTGCAGAAATTTGGTGTAGTCCTTCTTGTTCATTTTTGCTTTTGTTTCCTATATTTTTGGTGTCATATCCAAAATGTCATTGCCAAGACCAAAATCAAAGAGCTTGGCCCATATGTTTTCTTGTAGAAGTTTCATCATTTTAGATTTTAAGTTTAAGTTTGTAATTGATTTTGAGTTGATTTTTGCCTGTGGCATAAAACACGGATTAAATTTCATTATTTTGCACGTTTTCCTAGCACCATTTATTAAAGAAACTAGCCTTTCCCCATTCTGCGCATTTGATACACTTGTCGTAGATTAGTTGACATTGTATGCGTGGTTTGTGTCTGGGCTCTTGATCTGTTCCGTTGTGTCTTTTTATGCCAATACCGTACTGTTCTGACTAGTATGGCTTTGCAATATAATTTGAAATCAAGGAGTATGATAACTCTGGCGTTGTTCTTCTTTCTCAATATTAGTTTGACTATTCAGGATCTTTTGTGATTCCATATGAATTTTGGGATTTTTTTTTTATATCAGTGAAAACTGCCATCAGAATTTTGAGAAGGATTGCAGTGAATTTGTAGATTGCTTTGGATAGTATGGACATTTTAATTACATTAATTTTTTCCAATCCTAAACATAAAGAATCTTTCCACGTAATTGTGTGTTATTTATATCTTTAATTCATTTTATCAGTGTCTTACAGTTTTCAGTGTAGAGATCTTTCCCCTCCTTGGTTAAATTTTTAAATCTGTTATAATTCTTAATTGTGTTTCAAGTTGTCTCTTAAAAAAAATTTTTTTTTAGATATTTGAAAAGTTGTTTATTTGGGAATGCTTCTGCTCAGATCAAAGAAAAGGGCAAGTGCCCTGGCTGGTGTGGCTCAGTTGGTTGGGCATCGTCCTGTACACTGAAAGCCCGCAATTTTGATTCCTCGTCAAGGCACGTACCCGGGTTGCAGGTTTGGACCCGGTCGGGTGTGTGCAGGAGGCAATCGGTCGATGTTTCTCTCACATCGATGTTTGTTTCCTTCTCTCTCCCCCTCCTTTCTCTTCCCTCTAAAATCGATGAGCATGTCCTTGGGTGAGGATAAAAAAATAAAAAATAAAAAAGAGGGAGTAATGAGAATATATTGTCTCCACTATATGTTAAGATTGGTGCAACACTTGTATTCCCTATATCTTTTTTATAGAAAGTTATGTTTATTCTTCTTAAATGTGGTTCAGACCAGTCCTTTGTGATATTACTACATTTCCCATACATGCTATTAGTTTTTATCCCGTTTCGGGACCTTTGCACCAGCTTCTCTCTCTATCTGAAATACTCTCCCAAATCTGAATTGCGGGCTTTTTCAGTCTTTTTGGTCCTCAGCTTGAGCGATGGGGCCGCAGTGTGGCTTTCCTGAGTCTGTGGCACTTTTGTCTTTGTACGCACCTTCCTTCATAAAACAGTATTAAAAATTACATTTTATGACTATTGACATAAAGATATACTAATATTATATATTAAAACATTCTCTTCAGTCTAACAGTTCATATTTTCCTCCTGATTTTGAAAACAATTAAACCATTTTCACGTGACCCCCCAAAGTATTGATGGCTGTATGCACTGTGCCTGCCTGGCAGCCTGAGTGGCCACTCCCTCCTCTGTCACATGATACCATGAAATATACCTGTTTACTGCTGTAATCGGAGTGTCTAGAGAAGAGTCAGGCCCATGAATAAATGAAGAAAGGAAGAGCCACTGGGCTCCACGTGAAGAATTCTGCTCTGACCATATGAGACTTGGCCCTGGCTGGGTCGTTCAGCTGGTTGGGACGTTGTCCCGTTTACCAGAATGGTTCCAGGTCTGATCCCCGGCCAGGGCGCCTACAGGAGGCAACCGATCACAGTTTCTCTCTCACATTGATGTTTCTCCCTTTCTTTGTCTCTCTAAAAAAAAACAACCAATAAGCATGTCCTTGGGTGAAGATTAAAAAAAAATAAAAAATACATGGAAATTGTATATTCTTAAAATGTTTTAAACCTTTATTAAGTTTTTTAAATATAAATAATACCTGCTCATTGAGGATAGTCTGATAAGTTCAGGAAAGTATGAAGGAAAAAAATCATAATTCCACCATCCACAATATCTGTTTTACTTTGTTACTTCCCATTTCTCCGTGCATACTTTCTTATTTAACGTCATCACTGTTAGATGCTGGATACACTTTTTAATATATTTTTCCATGTCACATAATGTCCATATTTTTTAATGTTAGGAAATGTTTCCAAATACTTTAATGGTTGTATAATATATCATCCAGCGCATTGGTCAAAACAGATGCTGGATGCTCCTTTTATTGTTAAATTTTAAAGTTGTTTCTGATTGTTCCCTTTTATACCTAATGCTGCAGTGAGCATCTTTTATTCACTCTCAACTTTTCCATCTCCTTCCTCTTTTAGGGTTATTTCCTTATGGGGAGTTCCTAGAGGTGAATAATAATTAGCCCCAACAATGTGTCTGTGCTATTGTTACTACGTCTATTGTGGCTGTCTTTTTTTTAAACTGTTCTCTGGCTCTTATCTTTATCACATAAAGTTGAACTTTCAGTTAAATAACTGTTTGATAAGTGGAATTAATAGCTTACTATTTTCTATTTATTGCTTCACATGTTAGTTTATTATTTCCAAGTAGGTTAAAGTTCTTGAGGCTGGGATTCTATATTCTTAATTCATAGTACTTGGCACAGTATAGAACTCATACCAGGTGCTTAGTTTTGGTTGACTGGTTGAGAAAAAAGAATTTTAGAAGGGAAGCTAATGAGGGAATTTTAGAAGGGAAGCTGGGGAGAATATGACAAAACTTTATTGGTATCAGATTAGATTGTCATTCCAGAAATAGGAATTTGGAATTTATTCCATAAAGACTACTCACTGAGGCTGGAGGTGGGGCAGAGCATAGCCTCCTGTGGCCTGAGTGGGACTTGGGCACCGTCCACAGTGCTACCTGCCAGACTGGCGGAGGGCACAGTTCTTATGCCGTGGGGCAGCTGGTGGGTCTGAGCCTGCTGGGGGTGGCGTTGGTGCTGCTGGTTGAGAGGCTTCTGGCACTCAGGAATCTACTTAAAGCCTCCAGTGAAGTAGGATCTGTAGACTTTCTAAATTGCAACGAAGCTGGCACTGAGGATAGTGACGTTCTTCCCAATGGTCTGGCTTTCTTTCCTGTGGGTCTACAATGTCCAGGACTCCGCGGTTTTGCACCAGATGTGCCTGGAGGAATACTAGTGATGGATCTAAAAGATGAAAAAACCCGAGGACATTGAAGTTAAGAATCAGCTGGGGGTTTAATTTGGCTTGTTTAATCCACATGGTATCAGCACTTTCATAGACAATGGCAGCAGTTTACCTCTTGGTGGAAACCAACCAGAATTCAAGAATACAATGGAAATTTTTAAATGTGAAGAAGACAATTCTCTTTTGCATCTAGAAGCAATGGAACATGAGCTTCCTCCACGTGTGAATGATACCATGGCTGTTGGACCTGCACATTTCTATGCCATCAGTGACCACTATTTCTCTGATCCGTTCTTTCTTGAACTTACCCTGAACAAATGTTTACTATAGTCCAGATGAAGTTAAAGTGGTAGCAGAAGGATTTGATTTGGCAAATGGTATCAATATTTCACCTGATAAAAAGTACATCTATGTTGCTAATATGTAGGCTCATGAAATTCCTATTTTGGAAAAACAGCCTAATATGAATTTAACTCACCTGAAGGGTACTCAAGTTCGATACATTGGTGCAAGATTTCTCTATTGGTCCTTTTTGGGGGGATATCTTGGTAGACTGTCCTCCTAATGGCCAGCAGCTCTTTATTTACGATCTGAACAATCCTCCCTCATCAGAGGTTCTCTCGGCATCCAGAATATTCCACGAGAGAAGCCTACAGTGATGACTGCAGCTTATGCTGACAACAGATCCATACTCCAGGGAAGTCCTGTGGTCTCAGTGTGTGATAGGGAGCTGCTCATAGGCACTTTGGGCCACAGAGCCCTGCATCGTGAACTTGAAATGGTACTTTTTGGTTTGCAATTGTTCTAGCTTCTCTTAACATTTAATTTTCTATAAATTGCTAATTCTGAGGGAACTTAACTAGCAAAGTTAAGCCAGAAATATATGACTCATAGAGTTAATTTTGTTTCAGTAAGGAAAGGTCCCTTCAGTTCTTATAGAACCTTTAAAATAAAAGGAAAATGAACAGTTTTTTAAAATGCCAAGTAAAGGAGAGAGAAGAAAGTTGCTTTTGGTGAAGCGAATACACTTTGTACAAAATAAACCTCACCTCTTCCTTTCAACGGCCAGAGCATGAATTCACTGAAATAGGGTAGATCTTGTTTCCTTAAAATGTGAGTGACCTCTGTTTCAACAGTGTGATCACTGTGAACGTTCAGAACTACAGATAGGTAGATAACATGTTTGGGTGTTTTGTACTTACATCGTTATTTACTAATAAAGAGTTGGAGTTGTATTAAAGACTAACTAAAATCCCCCCCCAAAACCCCATAAAAAACAATAACAACATTGACTTCATGGGAATGGGTTATCCCTGAGGGGGAGCAAAGCACCAGCAGATGAGAACAAGGCTGGTACTGAGCCCTGGGAAAGGGAAGGGAGGGCTGCTGCCATTTACTGAGTGCTATTATAATGATGTGAGCGTTTCCGCATTTAATCCCCACAGCAATAATACCCATCCGTCCACTCATTCTACAAACACTTGTAATGCTTATTGAATGCTTTGAATGCTTATGAATGCTTACACATTGGATGCTTATGACATCAGATGCCATGCTAAGTGAGAGGTAGAGACTGTCATCCCCATTTGGCAGAGACCAGGACTTTGCCTACCATCCCATTACAGTTTGGTGGCAGAGACAGGATGGGAAACCAGACTTGCCTGATTTCCTTGTGCCTACCTTTTCCACTGTGCTACTTCAAGTGCAGGCGAACAAAACACTGACTATTTGGAGTCAGTCATGCGAGTTTCATTTAGAATTTTGTTAAGGAACTTGGCGTAAGTTCTGTAGATGAGGAAAAAGTGGCGAAATGGTATCTGCTAAGACAAGCCTGTAGTGTCTTCCCTCTCTGCCCCCACTGCCCTGCTGGAATCAGTCTTGGTGTATCTTGGACCCCATGTTTTAGTATAGTCTGCCTTGCATCCGACCTGGTATCCCTGTACCAGTCTGTCATCTTCCTCACACATTGTGATCTCCCAGAGTATCTGTGAGTAGTGCTTTAAGCAAAATAATTTTTGAATTTTAAATTAATGTTGTTATTCCTCTTAGTAGGTATGAATCTGCTAGTGTTTTGGGATATTTGATTATCATACTGCTGTGGAAAATAATAGATAGTTGTAACGATAGGGATACTTAAAAATAAGTTGGCTTTTTAAAAAAAGATTTTATTTATTTATTTTTAGAGAGAGGGGAAGGGAAGGAGAAAGGGAGGGAGAGAAACATCAATGTGTGGTTGCCTCTCGTGCTCCCCCTATTGGGGACCTGGCCCACAGCCCAGGTGTGTGCCCTGACTGGGAATCAAGCTGCAACCCTTTGGTTTGCAGGCCTGCACTCAATCCACTGAGCTACACCAGCCAGGGCTGAGATGGCTTTTCTTAGCAACATCCCTTTGCTATGCTTTAAAAAATGAATCTAATTAAAATTCTGTTTTATGAAAAATTTTCAGTGTCAACAAATTGGGAGAACATTATAATGGGCTCTCTTATACCCTTCAGCTGGATTAAGATGATCTGTTGAGGATCCCAGCTAAAACAAAAGCAAGTTTAAAAGGAAAGGGACGTTGTGACTGGGAACAGCATTCCTGCTGAAAGATAATTAGTATGTAGGTCAGAATTAATACTGTGTTATCTCTGGAGTGAAAAATACTAAGCGTTTGGTTGTGGGTCAGAGACGTTTTACTTGGCGTGGCTCCTCAGGGGTTCTGTTCTGAGAACTGAGATCGGAACCATAATGGTTTCCATGAAGCCAGCCCATGGGATTAGTAATTTAAATTGTAAAACAATATGGCTACAACATTCAATGCAATTTTAAAAATGACTACCTGTATATTCTCTTTTTGTTCACATACGTTCTATTCATTATAGCACTTTTTAAAATTTGCAGTCTGCTTTTAAAAAAATTTAACAAGTCATGTTCATACTTGCTGATGGGAATACAGGTTAGCAGACTGTTCATACTAATTTATTAGTTCTCCTACGAATATAATCTGAGATTTGCTCAGTGATGCTTATTGTGACATCATAAATATTTAACAATAAAACTATGACACTAATTCTGCTAAAAAAGTTGTCATGTAGGAGAAAACATATATCAGGTTTAGTTGTGCTTTTTCTCTTAGTGCCAGGATTGTGAGTGCTTTCTACTTGATATATTTTTTTGTTTTAAAAAAAAATTAATGAATTGATTAAATATAAAGTTATCAAACGCTTTAGCTAATTTCACAGGGCTCTTATGGAATTGGTATACTGCAATTTACTTGTTAGTCATTCCCCCTTTTATTAAATGGGTTGCTTATAGCTGGTTACTGTAGATAGTAACTGTTTTCTTGCCTTACAGCATTTTCCCTCTTTAGTTATTTCCTATTTCCAGGAAGAAAATTCCTGGGTAAAACAATATAATTTCTTCAGTGTTTTTAATATAGCTTTCTAAAAGGTTTGTACCCATTTATCATTATACAAAATGGTTACATTTATATCAGTTTCACTCATACAGTATTGGATATTGGCCTTTTTTCCAAGTTTTCTTTTTTCTGATTCAGTTGACAAGTCCTTTTCAGTTCCACATTCTTCAGTTCCACATTCTTTTGTACTTCGATATTAATCGAAAAGTGTGTTTAAGTTACTTTTTAATTGCACAAATCCCTGGGGATTTTGAATTGCTCGTTGTCCCTGGTCTGTCTAGATGGTTGTCCTTTGGGTCTAGGACACACGTGAGAGTCATCCTGGTACCCCTCTGAACTTGGTTTTGCGGATTTCTTCACCTTTCTCCTGTGTTCTGTGTCTCCTGCATTTCTTTTTCAGATTTACTCTCTTATTTTTGCAGAGTTTATTCTGAGAAAGAGCTTGTGGAAGATAAGTGTTTTGAGGTATTGCAGAAAACACCTTTATTTTACATTCCCATTCGATTGATAATTTAACTGGTTATAGAATTCTCAGTTGGAAATTTTTTCCTTCAGAATTTTGGAACAGACATTGCCATCTGGCATTGTCTTGCTGTTGAAATCTGAAGGTATTCTGATTTCTTATGTGTTAATGTGACCATTTTTTTTCTCTCTGGAAACTTTTGGAATTGTCTTTTTGTTCCCAGTGTTCTGAAATTTCTCAGTGTTGTAACTTGTGGGTTTTGTATGATTAGCTCTACTGGGGACTCATTAAGCCGCTTCTGTTTGGAAACTCATTCCTGGGAAAATTTCTTAAATAATTTCATTAGTCATTTGTTTTATAGATTTTATTTAGTTTTTACAGAGAGGGGAACGGAGGGAGAAAGAGAAGGGGAGAAACATTGATGTGTGAGAGAAACATCGATTAGTTGCCTCTCATATGCCCCCAACTGGGGACCTGGCCCATAACCCAGGCGTGTGCCCTGACCAGGAATTGAACCAGTGAGGATGATGCCCAACCCACTGGGCTACCCAAGTCAGGGCTCATTAGTCATTTTTCTTATCTTTGTTTTCTCTCTTCCTGGCAATTTTATTTTTCAGATGTTGGACCTCTTGAACTGGTCTTAATTTTTTCACCCTCCTCTCTTTTTTCCCTTCGTGACTTTTTGTTCTTCCTGGGAGATTTTTCTTAACTTTATTTTCCAGTTCTATTAATTATTTTAGAAACTTTCACTATCATGTTTTTTATTTTCTAGAAGTCTTTCAAGTTCGTACCCTCTTTCATAGATCTCTCTCTCTCTGAGTCAATTGATATATTTTTAAGAGTCTTCCTTCTTGCATCGTCTTTGTGTCCTTGGGTTGCTTTTTTTGGTTTGATTTGGTTTCTATCTTCCATGTCAGTAACTTTCTTCAAATTTCTAGCTGTCTGCACACGATTGGGGTCAGGGCAGAAATTACTGAGTTTAATGAGGAGGGACACTTGTCCTCGGAGCAGTACGGTAGGGTGATGTTTGAGGGCCATCTGTTGGGGGCCCCTCCAATCTCAGTACCGTGGGTCTTTCATCTTGGGCTGGTCAAGTTTCTCAGAGTTTCCCAGACTTCACAGTCTGGCAGCATTCTGGGAGCCAAGTGGGGGGATTTGTAATCACTCTGCCATCTTAACTCAGCTGAATGCTTCAAGTAGCAAAAAATTGTGAAGTTTAATACTCAACCCCACTGTTTATTATTTCCTTACCCTGCACTTAAAAAAACAACTACTTTACAGGGATACTGAGATCGACACACCGTGCAGTCAATTTGTAGTGTACAGTTCAGGGGTGGTTAGGTGGGTTCCAGAGTAGTGTGTTTGCAGTGTTGCGTGACCTGCGTTTTTTCTTTCATTGAAATATATTTAAATAACACTGTATAAATTTAAGGTGCACAGCATATTGATTTGATAGCTTTATATATTGTAATATGATTGCCATTGTTAATACCTCTGTCATGTCACATAATCACAATTTCTTTTTTTGTGTGTGGTTGGAATAACTTAGTGTCTTAGCAAGTTTGATAATTAGACACGTGGGGATTCCCAAAAAACAGAATTTATTTATAAAAAATTGTGTATTCTTACATGTTTGAACTTCAGTCACATTCAAAGTACTCAAGTTCTCTCCATCTGATGTAATACACCTTTCAAGACATTTTTTCCACTGCTCCAAACAGTTTTGAACTCGTCATTTTTGATGCCTTTTCGTGCCTCTGCAGTTTTTTGTTTCACTTCTTCCCCATCGGCAAAACCTTTCCCTTTGAGGACTTTTTTCATCTGGGGAAACAAAAAAGAAAGTCCCTCAGAGTGAGACGGAGTGAATAGGGAGGGTCGGGCATGGGGGTCATGATGTTTTTAGTCAGAAACTGCTGAACACTCAGTGTGGTGTGGGTGGGTGTGATTGTAAATCACCCATCATGAAATGGGCAAATGCACTGAAAGTCTTTAAAAAAATTCACTGAAGCTGAACACAGCCTCTCACAACAACTCCAGTTGGTACAGATGGGTTCCTGAAACATTCAGCTAGCAGGGGAAACCTGTACTGCAAGGGGCCCACCAGAAAATAATTTCAGTTTTTTTTTGAGGTGCCCCCTTGTTTATTTTACTGTGCTCTATATTAGATCTTTAGGACTTATTGATCTGTAGTTGCAATGTGTACCTTTAAACAACATCTCTGTTATTCCAGCAACCCCCAGTTCGGGGCAACCACCATTTTCCTCTCTCTTTATGAGTTTGGCTTTTTAAGATTCCATATATAGGTGAAACCTACAGTTCTTTTGACAGCGGGTGTTACTTGCAAATACTATATTGTGTATTTGTACACTGTCTCTCTCCCTCACTGGAGTGTAAGCTCTGTGTGGGCTAGGAATTTGTCCAGTTCACTGCTGAAGCCACAGTGTCTGGAACAGTGCCTGGTCTATGATGGGCTTCCAACCAGTATTTGTTTAACAGATGGGGTTCCACTTGGAACACTTATTTGGGCTTTCTCCCATTTTCAAACCCTTCTTTTATTGTCACTTTTTGTACGTGATTGCGAGGCTGCTTATTAAAGTAGAAAAACATTGAGCTAATGATGGAGTTTGGACTAAATATATAATGTTTCAGAGACCTGTTGCTTAGCCCTTGGTCTGGCAATAACTGTTATTTATTTAACCTTTTCATATTAATATTTTTCTTAGTGGGACTGATACCTGCTTTGTCTGCTTCAGATGAGCTTCCTGTGAGAGGATCTTGTGAAAGTATTTTAAACAGTATACAATGCTGTTGGAGCTCCGGGTATTTAAAAATTAGGACCAAATTTGTTAGCTTATTTTCAAGCCCTTAGCTTTTGAACATTGGCATTACTAATGCTAATAGAAGTAGCCTTGAAGGCATTTAGGGTAAGTAAAGTGTGCACTGAATTCATGAGTAACAGCAGAGTCTCTTCTGTGGTACAGTTTTTGGGGATTAGGGCTGGTGATAGAGGGAATATGGTAGTTGAGGAAAGTGATAATACAGTATTTGTAGAAAATACTCGTTCATGATTTGGGTGTTCCAAACAAATTCTCAAGTGGCGAGATCCATGTGGTCGACTAGTGAGCACTAGCTAAGGGAACAGCACCCTGTTGTTTTTGATAATCAGTTGCGGTGTTACTCGTTTTCATCCTTAGGTTAGTTCAGCTGCATTTTAAAAGGCACACTTAAAAAAATGGGACACAGGTACATAGGATTCCAAGGTTTCTTTCTAAACCAATAATTATTATTTGGAATTGAACTTCCTGTTCAGTTATCCTTACTAGTAAATGTTTGTCAGGAGGGGAGAATCGAAAACCTAAGGGCAGGAGTTAGCCCTCAGCTTGTTTTTCAGGCCTCTGAAGATGCAGAGAGCTAGTTGCTAATGACTACAATTTACTTATTCCTGGCCACCCCAGCCTCTCCTCATCGCCCCTAAGTGTTTTTCTTTTTCCTCGGTCGAACCTCAAGTCGTAGCGTATTATCTGTCATTGATCCGCGCAGAGCCCAGCTCTGATGTATGTAGTTAGCCCCATTTCCGTCCTGTCCCCGTGGGCGTCCGCCCCTGTGTGTCTCCTGTATTTATATCTGCACTGCGGTTGTCTTCCTTCTTTCTCCCGTCCTCTTTCCAGTTGTTTATTGGACCGAAGCATGTTGAGCACCTGCTCTGGGCTGTCACTTTTCTGGGCACTGGGACACAGCAGTGAACGGTCCGGAAACCCTGCCCTTGTGGAGTTACAGGGAACTTTCAGCTCTTCAATCTGAGATGCCTCATTTAATTGCCTCCGGTGTAAAGTAAAAGTATATGATAAAATCCATGAATATCTTGGTCTTTGGTTCAGTGGTCTTTGTTCCTATTTTAAAAGTTGCATGCCCTGTAAGTTTTTCTGAGAAATTAAGCTTTAATTCTTTTGCTTATCGATGATCCTTCATTGATTTTCTTTTGCCCCGATTGGGTCAATGGCACTTAATAAAAAAGGATCTTGTTCCCTTTCCTTAGCAGTAGAGGTCTGCAGTGACACCGGGCCTGTGGCATAGATGAGAAGAATTCGCTGTTTTAAATGCGGCTGGATGAGTAGCTGGCCTAAGAATTCAGTGTGATGTCTGCCCTTTCTTTTTCAATTAAGATAAAGAGTTCAGCCCTCTCTTTTTTCCTTTTATAGATGTTTTTATTGGTGACTTCTTTGGTAAATGTTTATAAATGGAGGGCTTTTATTTCTCAAAATTGGCTGCCTCTGCCTATCTGTAGATTATTAGGAAATGCACAAAAGAGGCCAGGAGACGAGTTTCCATAGCAGTGCAGCCTTGCGTTAGTCGCTTAACCTGTGAATAAGGGGCTGCAGAGAGCTGTTTGAAAGTCTCTTGCTGTGCTAAGAATTTTAACAAAGTCTTGGTAAGGGAACGATGATAGAGCTCAGGATGCATGTGTCATTACCTTGCAGGCGTTTGACAGGTGATGTTTCCACAAGTTTTGACTTGGAAGCCTGTGTCTGTGCTGGAAGATTCCGGGGGAATTGTGAAGAATTTGCCAGGGACATATTGCTCCGGGGATAGTGAATGAGAATGAAGATGTTTTTAAATATAAGAAAATAATAGGTTAGTAGAATTTACAACAGGGAGGGAAAAAATGCTAAATAGAAGCATATGCTTTCTTCTTGAGCTATTTTAATTCTGGGAGTACAGTCTTAGAAAATCAAGTTACTGCCTGAGTGAAAGATCTTTGTATCGTGATTCGTTTGAAGTTGACCTTCAGTACTTCCCTTCTGGTTTCATAGTTAAATAGCCTATGTTTTTGCTTTGCAAAGAGGACCCATAATTGACCTCTCTGTGGGATGATGATTTGTAGGAACCACAAACTTTCAGATAGTTGAAAAGTTCTCTTTGGTTTCCTAATTCCACAGCTCTGCTGGGTGATAAATACCCTGTACCTTTGTGAATCTTGAAGAATTTAGAGAATTGGGTACAAACTTTTAGCTATAAAATAAGGTCTGAGGATTTCATGTGTAATATGGTGACTACAGTTGATAATACTGTACTGTGTAATTGAAATTTGCTGAGAGAGTAGAAATTAAGTGTTCTCACTCCCCACCCCAGAAGATAAGTGTGCGAGGTGGCAGATGTGTTGATTAGTTAAACAGTTAGGTGGGGGTTTTCTTTCACAATGTCTGTAATGCCCAGTCCCACGACATTGTGCACTTTAAATATCTCACAGTTTCATGTCAGCATACCTCAGTAAAACTGAAATTAAAAAAATGTTTTTAAAATACTAAAAGACTTGCCAGGAAAAAAATTGTTCTCTGACAAGTGGAAGATAAGCAAATGACAAAAGGGATCTGTCTCCTGGAAAGCAAGTAGAGATTTAGCAGTTTTGTGATGCAGTTTAACTTAAGGGTAGAGGAAAAGTGAACATTGAAACAAGGGTTAGGCTAATAAATATAATAGTCAGATTGGTGAGTATCAAAACCTTTGCCAGAATTTTAGGCAAATATCCTTATTCTTTTTTTAAAAAATGCTAAGCATTTTGAAAACCTATTTTTAAGAGGAGGCATGGGCCTGGGATCCTGGGCTTTGAGCCAGGATCTGGCTTCATGGAATTTTCTCAGTTGAAGTAAAAAATGAAATTTTAGATGATGTAGTCTCAGAATGAGACCCTGGAGGGAACATTGCTGCGTAGAATATATTCTCTACCTCTCTGCTACTCCAGTGTGGTCCCTGGCATTGTCCCCTGGGAGCTTGTTAGAAGTGCCGTTAGGGTCCTCACAGCAGAACTACTGATTGAGAAGGTGCAAGGTGCCCAAACCCGCCCTCCTCCCCACCACCGTGAGCCCGGTTCACTTTAAAATTTGAGCAGCACAGCTCTACACCATGGTAAAAATTCTCATGATTTTCACTGTCTTCTTTTTTGGGGGGTGTGGGGAGAGAGGGAGGAGAAAAACTGGTTGTTTTTTTTCCAGCTCGAGGTATAATCGACAAATAAAGTTGTCTGTATTTAAAGTGTGCAGTGTGAAGATCTGATGTACATGTACATTATGAAGTGATTAGCACAATTAACACATCCATCCATCCACATTGGAAGAATTGTCATCTTTTTAAAATTGACATTGCAAAATGGTCTTGCAGTGCTTTTCTTGTTTATTTGTTTGTTTATCTAAATAAATGCCTTGTTACTTGATAAAAACCATTTGTGCTTGAGACCAGATTATGATCTTTTTAAGGACAGAGGCTACCCCTCCTCTCGACTCCACCCCCTCAGCTCAGTGTCCTGCACTCCCAGGTGCCCTTAATGTCCCAACTTGGGGTGGATACTGCCCACCTCTCAGTCTGTGGGCTCCAAAGACAGCGGGGGAAGTCAACATAGAAGTTTTATTTATACGTAGTTTTTTCTAAAAAAGAAACTAGTAGACATTAGTGATATTACTTATATATAATTTAAAACGAATCTATTTGGGGTGTGAAAACTCTGAATGAGAGCTGACCTGATGAAATCAAATCCAAGTAGTAGCCATGTGTGTACGTCCTGAAAGGGCCCGTGAGATTCCTGTAAAGTAGCCGGCGCTCTGTCTCCAGAGTTGATATTTGAGAGTGATAGCCTTTTCAATGAGAAGAAACCTTAGTTTTCCTTACTTTATATATAAAGAAACTGACCTTCCTAAGGGTCCTAGGGACTAGGGACTAGGATAGAGGTTTTCCAGCTTTTTTCCAATATTTCTTTGGCTTTTGAATGTCTTCCAGGGAACCTGGGGTTTCTGTGGGGTGCTTCAGATGCCAAAGGTATGGGGTAGAAGGAAGAAGGATGATAGGAAGGGGTTCTGGTAGCCTGTTTCCAGTCTGAATATTTTTTGCTTCTATCTGTTTTAGAAATAAAGAGGTTCCTACTTTTGTTCATAATTCATTTCTGAAAACAGGTGATTTACTTAAGAGAATACTTACCTGCTGGAAGAGGGATTGTATTTCATTTTAAAGACGCATGCCAGAATTGGTGCAGTCACAAGAATGTTGTTACAACCATTACTCTAGAATAAGAATATATGTAGTGATTCTGTAACTATTCAAGACATTTTGGAATTACCTTTGGGAATAATTTATAAAATGTACCAAAATAATCAATTATGTTAATATTGATGCTTTGCTTGGAATAGCTGTATTACCCATCTTAATCACATCCTTTATTCATACCGCTAATATTTAAATGGTTAGATGTTTCCTAAAATTCTAATTATACTTCCAAAGGATATTTTCATCATTTAGAAGAATGCCATTTAAAAAGTATGTCATAGCCCTGACCAGTGTGGCTCAGTCGGTGTCGTGTTTACCTGCAAAGCGATTCAATTCCTGGTCAGGGCACATGCTGGGGTCGGGCCGTGGTTGGGGCGCGTGTGAAAGGCAGCCGATCGATGTTTCTCTCACACATGATGTTTTTCTCCCTCTCTCTAAGAATAAATAAATAACATCTTTAAAAAAATATGTCATAGAGTGATATAGACTTGAGAGCAAAATGTAAAGATTTCCGAAGAAGAGTTTTGAACAAAGACAGTATTTATATTTTGAAAAGCATTTAATTAAATGCCTATTTATTCCAAGCCGTGTACCAGGGCTGCAGCGCTGAATAATATATAGTCTTGCCCTTGAGGTACATACTACCCTGTGAAGGGGAAATAGGTGTTTAAATACAAACCACAATTTAGGGATGCAACCCTAACTATGCTGGAGCACAAGAGGAAGCCTAGAGAAAGGAGGGATTATTTCAGCCTGGTTGTTATTGAATCAGGGACAGGGCCTGGGATGGGTGGAAGTGGCTTTACTGATGGCATTTGAGTTGAAAGGAGTTTTTACAGGTGTGGAAGAAATTCTTAGGCAAAGGAAATAGGATGTCATGAAGCCAGTAAAATGCACGGACATATTTGGAGAAGGGTGGGTGAGGTCATGTGAGTAGAACCCAGGTGATGGAGTGGTCGGAAGGAGTTGGGTTCTGAGAGCAGTTTCTCCACGCGTGAGAGCAGGGACTTCGGCTGCATCCCCTCTGGCTGCACAAGTACCTGGCATAAAGCAGGTGGCCAGCACGTGTTGTTGCAATTAAATTATGAAGATCTTTTACCTTTTGCTAAGGTATTTGGACTTTATTCTGTGGCCACTGAAAGTTTTTCACGAGAGATGACGTGACAAGGTGTGTTTTCAAAATGTCGGTTTGGGAAAGAGCTGTCTTTCTCCCGTGTTTGCCTGAAGAGTTTGTCTGAATTTGCATTTCTGACAAGCTCCCACATGTTGCTGATGCTGTGGGTAGCCTCACTTTTAGTAGCAAAGTGAGAATGGATTGGATCATTTCAATGTGAAAGTTTCCTGAAACAGTAGTTATAAGCGGCTGCATTTAGAAATGGTGCTTAGTCTAGAAGGCTGCTTTTGGGATTTAGAAGAGAAGAGTAAAGCTATTTTGATGTTTAAAATTGCCTCCATTGTTTTCCCCCCTTTTCTTCTTCTTCTTCCTTCTTTTTTATATTTTGAGGAAATAGGTTGCTTCCTGTGGCTTAGAGATAGGAATTTGAGACCCTCATGAAATACATCAGAAAAGTTCCCCGTTTGTAAGGAACTTTTGTTAATTGTATAATAAGCAAAATGCAGCCCGATTGGTAATAGTATTTAGAGAGTTTCAAAGGAAGCACCTTTCGAAGAAATTTTTAGTGAGTTGGTTTTGCTGTTGGGCCGCTTTCCATCGTCTTGTATGGTTGTTTGTGACACAGCAAATACCGTGGCCTTTCTCTATGCCAAGACCATGCAGTGGGTGCCCCATGGGGATTACGCAGAGTGATCAGATGGGCCCTAAATGGTTGTCTATGTGATAGTGAAGATAAAGCAATCAATCATGTTAATGGCAAATAGAATGCATCGTAGTATATGTGTGTGTGTTAGTTATATGTAAATAAATAGATATGTAGAGTAGATAAATAATTAGGGTATATGTAATGTCTATAGCTATATCAAATGGGGCAAAAGTAGATTTACGTTTTGTATGGAAAGTAATACAATAATTAACAAATAATATGAGAATTAACTGTTTCGTGTACTCAACTGTAAACACACTTTGACCTCATCCTGTAAATAGAATGTCACTTTTTACCTGTAGAGTACGTAGAAAGTGACATGTACTATAAAAACAAGACAGATAACATGTAAGCTCAGAAGGAAAGATGAGAAAAGAATATCAGGAAATTCACCAATCTTATTTTGCTTCATATTAGCTAACAAGTGAAGTCCAAGCTGTGTAGCCTCTCACTCGGTGTCACTCAAATTCAGTTTAGGACTTAGTGAATTCGAGAGGCTGTAGAGTGTTAAGTAGAAGTTTCAGAGATGCCATTTGAAATAGCAAACTGTGGCCCAACGAGAGTCAAGCTAGAGATGTCAACTTGTGTGCTGTTCACTTTGAAGGGACTGTTGGCTTGAAGTGAAAGACTATGGAGACAGAAGAAAAGATAGACAGGGCAGACCTTTGGGAAGAATCGTCATCAAGGCGTGTTAAATGAGAAAGTGGGGTCAGGGAGGGATTCAGGAAGGCGAGTACCAGGAGAGCACCGCGGGGCTGAGAGGGAGTTCCTCACGAAGGGCCAGTCAGCAGTCAGCTCTAGGTTGGTTAAGAAAAGTGAGAGGTAAAGAATGTGTTACTAGTAATTTATGAAATAAATAAATTGCTTATAAATTCATAAGAATCTCTACAAAGAATAGAGTGTGAATAAGTAAAACTATGGTAGCATTAATATCTTGTGACAAGCTATTGCAGTGAATTTCTTTCTAAGTGTGGTGTTTTAGGGAGCCTTAGAAGCTTATAGTTTTATAGGTTTATAGCTTGCGAGGTCGATTTTGCTGTGGATTTCAAGCCTGTTTTCAGTGTGGATCGTAGTCATGCTCCAATGTACATCTGAAAAATCCGATATGGAGGCCAAAAAGCTTAGTAAGGTCATTCTTGACAACTTCTCTCCTATCTCAGAAACTGTCCACCAGCAGGTTTTGTTGGATCTGCCTTCAGACGTGTCCTAAATCTCGTCACCTTCCACCATCACCATTGCTACCACCCTCGTCCACAGGCTGTCATCGCTCGCTGGGCTGGAGTTTCCCAGTTGCTATCACTACTTCTCTGTCTCCTTTTAGTCTGTTCTCAGCTCTGGTGCTAGAGTGATCCTTTAAAAGTGTAAATCAGATTTGCCACTCTTGTATTCAAAAACCTTCCAGTGGCTTTCCATCTCATGCAGAGATAAGAACTGATATTCTTATGTAACCTCTAAGGCAAGGTGGCCTAATTATTGTTCCTGCCTCAGGGCCTTTGCACTTACCGCTCCCTCAGCATAGAATGATCTTCCTTCAGATACCATCATGGGTGGTTCCCTTGCTTTCTTCATGTCTTCACTCAAATGCACTTTCTCAGGGCAGCCTTCTTTGTCCCCAGTCTCTGTCCATCTGTGCCTTGACTGCACTTTTCTGCTTTATTTTTTATCTCATTTATCTCTCATAAACACCAGAATGCACAATCCATGAGAGCAGGGATTTTCATCTTGTCTTGTTCACTATAGAATCTCCACTGCCTAGAACAGTGCCTGGTCTGTGGTAGGTGATGAGTAAATGTGTGCTGAACGAAGGAGTGCCATCTCCTTCCCCCGGATGGTGGTGCTCTGCTGGAGGACTTTGTAGGCACCTGCGTGCATGGACAGGACTTGGCTTTCTTTATAGAAGAGCAGTCCTCGGTTCCTCCTCCTCCACAGCTGCTCAGCCAGCTCTTTCTGCCCACTCAGAAGTTACTCATCCTCCAGTTTGTGGGCTGGCAGCAGGGTGTAAATTGGCCTTGGCAAAGTTAATAGGTTCATGAAGGCATGTTGGGATTTGAATATGGTGGAATTTTTTGAGTAAATGAAGATATTCAAGTCTCTTTCCTTCTGGAAAGCAGTGTGTGGAACTTGATTTTGGAATTAATCGAACTTACTTAAAAATTAACTAGAGACATTAGAGAAGCTCTCCAATAGTCACTACAAAATCTCCAAAAGTCGCTATATACGCCTATGTCCTGAAAGAGATAGAGGAAGAGGCTGCCTTGTTTTGAGGAAAATGGATGGGAACACACTTTGGCTGTGAATGGTATAACTATTTGGTTGTGTCTGAGGTTGGTTTTGTTTTCTGAGAGAATCTGGGGCTGGTAGAATTTCAACGGAGAAAATGCACATTTTGTACCAGCCTAAGGGATTAGCGTCTCTTCTTTACCACTTATTTTTGGTGAGATGTTTAGTGCCAGGACCTTGTTCTCTTTGAGGATATTTCCAGTAACAGCCCTTGACAAGTCTGTCTTTATCTCCAAAGTCTAGACTAGTGTTTCTTTTATGTGGAGAGCATTTTACTTCTGGGGCACATCAGAAATCCTAGGAGGGATTTTACAAATGACCTTGTGCGAGTGTGTGTATATCTGTATTCGAGAGCAGAGATTTTAATATGGTAAACCTGAGTGAGAGACGTCAAAGGAAGCTGGGCTTATCTTGAATAGTTATGGCTCTATTGTACACTTTGCTCTGAGTGTTTATTAAAACATTTGTTCTGTGGTTGTCTTCCAAGTAATTGAAGGTTAATTACTTATACATGGTAACTTTCAGTTAATCAGAGCATTTGATTAATTCTCTATTTCTCCCAAACGTTTCTTATGTTAAAACCACCCTGGAAGCCTGTGTCATTGAGTTTAGATATTTTGGTAATTTAAATTGACAAGAAGTTAAAATGTTTATCTTGACGAAATAATACTAATTTTTTATTTCAAGATTTCAGCTTTTTATTGAATGTGTCACAAAAGAGGTTTAGTCAGAAAGATCAAAGCCTGTGACCTCATCAGACCCCTCTTCTCCTTTCTTTGCTTCCACTTTCTTCTCAGCTGGGGCAGTCGGGGTGGAGGGGCGGGCATAGCACTTGAGCTCCCAACGTTGACATTAGCCAGAGCCTTTGCAAACAAGCCTGGCCAGAAAGGTTCAACATTTACACCAGCCGCTTTAATGAGGGCATTGATCTTATCTTGCCCCGTGCAGTAAAAGGGCAGGCGAGCCCTGAGATGGAGGCCCCGGTGTGGGCGAGTGCTGGGCAAGCGCAGGGCAAGTGCTGGCTTTAGCTTCCTCCAAAGGACTGAGCACCCTTGTGGCAGCTGGGGAAAGGGGCAAGACAATACTGAATTTTAAGGAGTCTGTTTCTAAGCATGATTATACCATAGTTTTCCTTGCCAAAATTTCACAAGCAAATGGAATAGCAATTATCAGGTAATTTACTCTCTGGGTTCTGATGCATACGATTTCTCTCTTCAGACAGGTCCTACCAGTTCTAATTTTTCTCAAATACATTTAGAAACTTCCCTAGTAAATAATATCCAGTGCTGTGTGTGTGTTTAAATTGTGGTTACTTTGTTTTTGCTTTGTTTTGGTTTATGTCGTTTGCTCCTAGGAGCAAGGACTAAGGAATCTAAAGGGGAGACTTAGTGAGGCGCAACCTTAAAAGAAGTAGAAGACAGGGAAGAATCATAGTATAGAAATGCCAGATCAGCCCAGGCTGAGTAGCTCAGTTGGTTAGAGCCTCATCCAGATATGCCAGAGTTGCGGGTTTGATATCCCTCTCCCTCCCTCCCTCCCTAAAATCAATCAATAAACAAATTTTTAAAAAGTATCAGATCATAGGAAACAATAACCTCATTCTATTGGCCAATTCTCTTCTGAATTGAGAAGGACTATGGTGCAGTTTTGGGCCATCTCCTTATAGATGAGAGTGCTGAGCTTCAGAAAGAGGAGGTGTCTGCCCGGCACCCTACAGTAAGTTGGAGGTAGACTCGAACCCAGAACCCATGTCTCCAGACTCTTAATTGTGTGCTCCTCTTAGTGCATCACTGTGCAAAAGAGGTACATTGGGCCCTGGCTGCTTTCCTCTTAGGGGCTGGTCTGTGTCTAGCTACAGTCCTTTTTGGAGCTATTTAGATGGAATTTATACCTAGAATGAAACAGAGAAAGAAATGGCAAATGTATTCTCTTACCTTAGTATTCAGCAATGAGATATTAAATCCATTAGTTTGCTGATCTCAGAAATAATGATATGTAAAGAAAGAGGGTATAATAACAGAACTGTCCAAATTCTTCAACATTTACAACAGAATTTTCTATCGTGTATTGCTAATGTAATTTTGAAATTGTGCCTCTCACTATTTTTCTTCTTTCCCAAGTTATCTTGGACTGATCTTCAAGCATTATTTTACTGTATCACACTCTCCCTTCCCTCAAAACAAACTATGGAAGCTGTTCACTGCTGTATGTCACTATACAGAGTGAAGTCTCATTTCTGTCTGGTTTATTCCTCGTCCTCATCCTCCGGCCCCCTCTGTCTTTTCAGTTATATTTTCCACTTTCCACCCCCCGAAACCCTTTGCCTCAGTAAGGTCATGGCTCATGCATTTTGACAGCCTGGACACCTTTTCCCCTGCGGTTCCGCTTGCTCATCTTATACTTGTCGCCTTTTTATAACCTCCTCATTACTTGGAATAATCCCTAATAATCTTTTCTTTTGTATTCCTAAGATAATTATCATTCTTTACCAGTCTTTATTATAAAAGGTGTTTTAAAAAAAAAGAAAAGGAAAATTCAGTTGGTGAGGTAAAACCTTCCCATCTCAAGTTCCCAGCTTGTGCGAGGTAACTTTGTCGAGCTTTTGTAGCCTTTTTCAGCCTCTCGAGGCCTGGTCACAAAGTGGCTGCCTTATCTCCAGGTATCACCTTTGCATTCGAGACAGTAAGTCAGCGAAGGCAAGGGAGAAAAAAAGGTGTCAAGAGCTCCGTCTGATCATTTTATTGAGAAATGCAAAAGCTTTCCCAGGAGACCAAAGCAGAGTTCGGTTTATGTCTCATTGGCCGGGTCTGGGTTACACGGGTACTCCTGACGGTAGGAAACTCGGGAACAGAGAGAGTGCTCTGTTTTTCGCAGCCCCCGCAGCCCCCCATGGAGGAGGAAGGGGAAGGGAGTTGGGAGTATATTTTGAGTTAACCATCAGTGTGCCAACCACACGTAAAGTCTTCTTTTCACACTGGGTCTTGACAAGTTAGTTTTACAACAGGCCGCTCCACGACATTCTCATTGTTTTGAATGCTTTTCCAGTTGTGTCTCTTGTCTTCCTAGTGTGTTATTTTAAAATTATGAAAATGTTGCCTTTTCTCAATTGCCAGTAATGGGAAACTCAATCAAAAGGACTCTTAAAAGGAATTTATTAGTTCACATAGCTGAAGGTAGCGTGGGCTTCGGGTGCAGTTTGAATAAAAGGATCCTGGTCTTTTCAGGCTCTGGCTTCCTTTCTCTGTGGTTTTCTTGGTATGTGGCTTTGTCCCTGGGCCGGCCTCATTGGTAGTCGCAGAATGGCTCTACCCTATGAGCCAGAGAAGAATGTCTGTCTCTTCTGGTCCTGGCGTGGGCTTCTTCCCAGAAAGTCCACAGCAAAGGTCTGCAAGGCGAGTGCTCATCCTTGAACCGACCACTGCGATTTCTTCAAGCCTGCCCTTCAGGAACACCTAATTGGGTTTTCATCAAAGTCTCTTTCTTTTACCACTTTTAGTGTGACATCCATTTCTGTCATAGGCTAATTTTTATTTTCTGTTCTTTTCTGAACATGGCCAGCCACCTTTTTTATCTCTGCTATTGTCTTACTCTTTCTTCTTTAACCTCTTATTTCAGAGAGATTATGCCCTCTTTAAAAAAAAAAATCTCAGAAATGTTGGTTCATACATTTCAAAGTCTTCGTAACATAATTTCTCTGGTGTGTTTTCTTCAACTGCTTGCTCTTTATAATGTTCCTTTCTTTTATCATGTTAGTTATTTGCATCAATTGATGATGGTTCCTGCCTTATTATTTATTATTCAGTTTTAAATGGGGATTGTTCTTTTCAGGGTAGCCATTGGCTGAATCATTGTGATTGGGGAGTATTTGGGCAGAGTGCTGGGGTTAAAGGCATCCCTAATTTCAGTCTTGTTGCCTCAGGAAACCTCTTACAAGGACTCAGCCCTGAGGGTTTTTCTCCTTTTCAGTACAGCAGGAATTTTGACTGTGGATGAAGTCAGTACACCCAGGTTCTTCTCACTTAGTTTTTGAGTAGATAAAAAGTCAGAGTATACATATCCATTTTATAAAGAGGGCTTTTGTGTGTGATCATCTGGTTGTTCCGTCCCTCTGCTGCCTGACAGAGCTGAGGTGTGCTGCTGACTTTCCACTGTGGTTGGTATTCTGTGTTTGTCTCAGCCTGTTGGAAGCAAAGCTGAAATGAAAGTTTAGCTAACAAAAAGCTTACGAGTCTTCTCTTGGGATGCCAACATTATTTAATTTTTAATTTTTAGAACTAAATTTAAATGATTTCCCAATAGTGTTTCATATACTCAAGTCCCCAGAGAGATAGGGGTGTGTGTGTTTGTGTGTGTATGAAACATATAACATTAATCATACAAAACAAAATCCAGCTGGAATAGAGATATGCTGAAATGTGCAAGGTAAAACTCAAATTTTTTTAAAATTATGTTTTATTGATTATGTTATGATAGATGTCCCAATCCATGCCCCCCCCTCCCATACCCCCCTCCATGCAACACCTCCACTCACTCAGCCAATCCCCACACCATTGTTCATGTCCATGGCTCATGCATAGGTTCTTTGGCTACTCCATTTCGTACATTGTATTTTATACCCCATGGCTATTCTGTAACTACCTGTTTGCACTTCTTAAGCCTTTTACCTCTTTACCCATCCTTATATGGAAAAGCAGCTTGGGTGAGCCTGTAAATTGGGTGGGAGGGAGTCTCTGGGAATTCCAGAGTGGGACAGACAGTGCTAGCCAGGTTGATGGAGTCTCAGATGTGGCACCAGCCTGCCAGCTCTGTGGCTCTGTCGGGGGAGGATTCAGAAAAGCCACAATGGCCTGCCTTTCTGTCTGGGAGAATGCTGTCCCCCAGCCCTCACTTTGATGCCACACACTTCACTTTTTGTCTGTAGGCCACTGGTGCCTTTCAGGCTGCTATCTCAGTGCTGGACTCAGAGGGAATGAGTCTGATTAAGTCCTTGTGTGGGTTCTTTAAGAGGAATTGCTTAGGACTCCAGAAGTTTCTTCCACTGACTGAATCCCCAGTGATTTTTGCAGCCAGAAGTTATGGGGGCTTATCTTCCTGGCACTGGGACCCTGGGCTGGAGGGTCTGGTGTGAGGCTGCCACTCCTTGCCCCTGAGCTATCCCTCCTGAATTTTTATCCACCACACTCATTACACTGGATGTGGGATCAGCTCATTCCGCATCTCTGACCCCCCACCAGTTTGGATGGATGTGGTTTCTTTAATTCCGTAGTTGTCATAAGACTTGTATTCAACTTGATTTCTGATGGTTCTGAGTGATGGTTGTTCTATATTTTAGTTGTGATTTTGATGTGGTTGTGTGAGGAGGTGTGCTGTGTTTACTTATGCTGCCACCTTGACTGGAAGTCCTCAGATTTTGAAATTGGGATGTTTCACACTTTGAAGAAGAGCATACTTTACAGTATAAAAGAAAATATTTTTATAATAAGTGGAAATCCAGTGTAAAGCAAGGAAACTTGGTAGTTGTTGGGTGTGCTAGGCATTTCACAGTAAATAAAGGCCTTGGACCTCAAGGAGCACTTGGTCTTGGCCTGTGGGGGAGGTAAAGGCTTCATTAAATGCCATGGTGAGAGTGGTGGCATCTGGGTAGAGTTACAGTCTTCTCTGGGTGGTGTCATTGTTCCCATTTTTCAAAGACGGAGAACTAGATCTGAGGGGTTAAATAATACGCCTAAACTCTCATAGCTGGTGTGTGACAGAACCAGGGTTGGAACCTGCCTCTGGCTAACTCCTGGCCCCCAGGTTTGGGTATTTTAAATATTTTTATATTTTTAATTACTTTTGTCCTGTGTAATCACTTAAAGTTCCCTTCATATGCCTATGAAAATATTAGTGAGTGGTATCAAATATTTTGTGTTTAATGAAATACTCTATTTGGAATGCCTTCAATGTCCTCAACCCTGCTTTGAAATTCTGTTCATTTAAGCGCCCAGACAAATGCTATTTTCTTTATGAAGCTCACACCGAAGTCCCTTCAGAAAACGGGATTCCTCCCTCCTCTGCCTCTTCCAGTGGTCCTCCCCTTACCCACTGGGGATACATTCCAAGACCCCCCATGAATGCCTGAAACTGGATAGTACTGCACCCTACACATACCATGTTTTTTCCTCTACATACATGTGACAAAGTTTACATGCAATAAAGTTTAAAGTATAAATTAGATTAACAACATAACCAAAAATAGAAGAACAGTTATAACAATATACTGTATTAAAAGTTATATGAATATGATGTCTGTTTCTCTCTCTCTCTCTCTCTCTCTCTCTCTCTCTCTGTGATAAGCAGAACAGCTACTGAGTGACTAACTGAATGACTGATGGGTGAAGAGACCTGGACAAAGGGATGATTCATGTTCTGGGTGGGACAGAGCAGGATGGTTTGAGATTTCATCACACCACTCTGAATGGTGCACAACTTAAAACTTATGAATTGTTTATTTCTGGAATTTTCCATTTAATGTCGGGTTGCAGTTGACCGTGGGTAACTGAAATCATGGAAAGTGAAACCACAGGTAAGGGGTAACTACTGTATTGTTTGTAGTTTTTGTAGTCTGTCCTCAATTGTAAGCCCTGTAAGGACAGTGACCATATCTCACTCGTCTTTGGACCCTTTACTTTTAGGCCAGCGAGGTGGTACTCTTGTTAACGTGGCACTCTGTCCACACTGTTTACAGGTTGCTGTGCTTGTCATATGTCTAGGGTCCTGAAGACAAATAAACGGTGCTTGGAGACATGAAACTTGTATCTGTGTTGGGTTTACTTCCAGATTTTTACCTCTGTCATGACCACGGGCTGGATAAGTTTGTACCTGTCGCATGTAGAGAGGGGCCAGTGTGTGTGGGGAGTGTCGTTGATGTCTCTGCCTCTGGGGTTCTACAGCATTCTTCCGTCCCCTCCAGAAGAAATTTAGGTGCTACACTTTGTATTTTGTCTCCTCTCAGTAGCCAAACAGCACTTGTCAGTTCTTCAAAATTTTTTCACATTGACCTACCAGGTGCACATAGGGGGCATTTAAACATTTTATGAGTGCATGTTGGACCAAGTTAATCGGACTCTCCGTTCAGTGTTAACTAAGTGTGCATTTATGAGTGAAAATTGAGGGGGTGATTTTTCTCTTTTATGAAGAGTAGTGGGCCACATGCCAGATGAATAAGGAAAGGTCTAGAGAGAGTCCATGTATTCTTTTTCTTTGTGGCTTTCCCAGTTTATTAAAATTGGCAGCTGGATCTTCAAATAGCCACGCGATCAAAACAGCAAACACATTGTGGTGCTCTGTCCAAAGCTGATTGGAAGATTTTCTTAAGAGAGGGAGTAAATGTCTGTTTTGTGTCAGCCTTCCTAAGAGAAATATATTGTTGTACCTGTCCATGGTGGTTCCAGGCCAACTGTGGTTTAAGCAGTTGTACCTGTAGAGCATCTATAAATAAAATATGGCCATTTGGTTATTTCAGCGGGGAGTAGACACCAGTAAGCGTGCAGGTGCAATGCTGTATTTTCTCGTGTTTCTCTCTCTCTTCTTCAAACTTCTTTTTACTGGGAAAATGCGGAAGAGAGAGCAGCAAGCCTCATTTATTTAGATAGGGTGTGAATTGGCATCACTGCAGCCAGGATCGTAATTTTCTTCTTGGCAGACCGTACCACAGGGCTGTTAGCACAGATATCCTGTAGCAGTAATCCTTGGGTAATCAGAATTTCAAAGTACACTGATAGCCATTCAAAAATAATGGGATTATAACTGAAACTTTTATGAGGGGAGTGGTTAGACTCTTTAACACTTGAGTTACCAGGCTCATCTAGAACTGGAGGCAACCAGGAATTTTAGAGATTTGTTTTCTATTCTTACTGAAGAGAAAAGCCAGATCCCTGTAGGTAGCAGATGGCTCGCCTCAGTATTCTCTCCAAAGAAACTTAGACTTTTCAGTTATGTTAAGGCCTCTCACTGTTATTGTTACTATTGTTAATTGAAACCATCAGGAAAATGAACAAAACAATATTCTTCATGTCTATTGTTATGAGAAAAACATCTCTTTCTAGCTCGCTCTCTCTTTTTTTTTTTGCCCTAGGAGGTACAGCTCTAACTCCCTCACATTCCTTCAGAAAGAAAAACTACCAGCCCTGGCTGGTGTGGCTCAGTGGATTGAGCGCTGGCCTGCAAACCAAAAAGGTTGCTGGTTGGGTTCCTAGTCAGGTCACATGTCTGCGTTGCAGGCCCAGGTCCCCAGAGGGCGCGTGAGAGGCAACCACACACTGATGTTTCTCTCCTTCTCTTTTTCCTTCCCCTCTCTCTAAAATCTTTAAAAAGAAAGAAAAACTACCATAAACCCGGCAGAAAACACCCCCTTAAATAATAATCACCACCATTTATTATGTAAAATATGAAATTCTCTCTTGACATCACAAATGAAAGTGGCAGCCTCTGGTTGAGTGGAGATGAGGGGCAAAAGGGAAGAGAGGAATTATCTGTAAGCCTAACCATAGAGGTGCAGACAGAGGAGTGTTGTTTATCGAAGTGGACGTGTTGGTGGACTAGAGAGAAGAGAGGAGGTTTGGGGAAATATGTGAGTAAATGTACATTTCATGTGAGGTCGACAGAGCAAGTCTGCTCTAGTATTAGGCCCCTGTTCTTAATGCAATCTTCACAATATGCTTTTGTTTCATTTATATTACTGCTAAGAAATTAATGTGATTTTTGAATATTTGACAACTTTTAGGGTAAGGATGCTAAATTTAACTCTGCATGCTTTATAATCATATTTTTAAAGTAAAAAAAAAAAATGGTGTATGTGGATTCCTTTACAGATCCACATCTGTCTTTGGTTATCTTCCCTCCTCAGGATGGACAGGTGGGGGATGTGGCAGTGGTGTTCCTGGACACTCCTTTTAGGAATCTGTGTTCCATCTAAGGAAGCACAAGGAAACTGCCATCTGCCCAAAAGACAGTCTTTGTTCCCACTTTTTTATAGATGTTGTTTCTGATTGAAGTTCTTTTGGGGTGGGAGAGGGGTCAGGGCAGCCCTATTATCTGAATGGGCCTCTAGCTTCTCATGGAATAGCGAGAAAGCTCCATCACATTTGGGAAGAATGGCTGTAATAATTACCAACATTTGGCCCTGGCTGATGTGGCTCAGTGGATTCAGCCAAAGGGTCACTGGTTTAATTCCCAGTCAGAGCACTTGCCTGGGTTGCAGGCCAGGTCCCCAGTGGGGGGCGTGCAAGAGGCAACCACACATTGATGTTTCTCTCCCTCTCTTTCTCCCTCCCTTCTCCTCTCTCTCTAAAAATAAATAAATAAAATCTTAAAAAAATAATTACCAACATTTGTATGTACTTTGTAGTTTATGGAACACTGTAATAATAGCTGTTGTTTCACTGGGTCCTTGACAGTCCTCTGTGATGGGCAGGTGAAATTTTTATCACACCCCTTGTGCAGATAAGGAAATTGAGGCTGGAACAGGCAGCCTTCCTTGATCAGGATCACATGGCTAAGTGTGGGTCAGAGCTGGACAGGAACCTGACTTTTCTGACTCCGCATCTAGTGCTCTTTTTTACCAGAAAGCCAGTCTGAGATTGCAGAGAGCTCAAAAAGTAGGCTTGTCATTTTCTTAGCTTCTGTTTCTACCTTCCCTCTCCTCCTCTGCTGCTTCATGGGTAGATGCCATGTTCCCCTTTAGCCCTTTCTTCTTGGTCCTTAGTGCCCATACCCTCTTTTCTCTTTCTTTAGGCACAGTTCTCTCATGATGGCTGTGGTTTGTTGTTGCTGGGGCCACAGCAGTCAGCTCTTCTCTGGGAGGCTGCAATGGCACTCATCCTCTAAGCCTGGCTAGAGCCCTAGTTCTTCCGCAGACTTCACCGAGCTGTCAGAGTCGGTGTGCCATTCGAACTGCCCTCAACTCGACCCAGAGCTGAGGGTGTCTGACCGCTTGTGGCTTTCCTCCATTCCCACCTTAGATTCTAGAGTTCTTCCTTTGCATTTGTTCTGTCAACAAATCTTTGACCTGCCGGGTACAGGCACTGTGTTAAGTGCTGGGGAAACGAGTAGGAAAACTGGGAGATGGACATTAATCAGAGGAGTGCACTCTCGTGACATTATGACTGCCCAAGTCCTCTCAAGGAAGGATGTCATGGTGGCCTGTATCTAAATTCACCAGCCTTGATGGACACACACGCTATGGAAATCTACTTTGCTCTTCCAGTAAACTGTCTCATTTCCAGGACCCCTCATACTCTCCTACCCACATGAGGATAAACAGGAAATCCTGGTTTGTATTTTTCTGGTGTTAATACAGACAACATTGCAGTGAAGGTAGTTTAAGAAGAGAGGCTGAGAATGAGGGAGTTCATTTGCCCCTTTCCTGGAAAGCAAGACTGAATTGTGTCAATTCAAACTATCCATTTCCAAGTGTCACTTCCCAATGGGAAGTTGAGCTGTTTCTCAGATTGGCTCACATCGCCCCCTAGTCCTGCCTAGGAGTAACTCTGTGGGATGCTCTTGAACTCAGGAGGTTCCTCTACTAAATTCAGTTCAGAATCGTCTGACTGCCCCACCCCCTCAGTGGTTCTGAACCGCTGGGGGGCGGGGCATGTGTGAAAATGATACGGGGAGCTGTTTTCAAACTGTACTTCTGAATGTAGCTTTTCCCTGGGTGTGAATTCTGAATGCGTCTTTCTGGGTCTCACCCCAGATTTACTAAATTGATCCCCAAATATGAGGCCTGGGTAGCCATGGCTTGCAAAGCCTCCTGGATGATTCTGATTCATGGCCAGGGTTGAAAACTGCTCTTGTAGTGGATGGATTTCTGGTGGCCCTGTGACTATTACTTTCTTACAAACAGGCATCAGTGAAAACATCTGGAGGGTGACTGACATGGCTATATTGGCAATCCTTCCTTGGACAAATGGAATTGTGACAACAATTTGATGGTATTGACCATCTTTTGATTTAATCATGTATTTGCAACAAAACCCATTTTATTCTACTTTATACTACTAAATATAGTTGGCTTGGTGAAAAATAAAATTGGGACCATCTGCTTGCTTTATGAAGCTCGTCTTCTTTCATTGGGGTTTTAGGTCAGTGATTAATCTAGGACACTCTAAATGCCTACTCCTACAGGCATTGGGGCGTATGTATACAAAGGAAAATAAGACATGGCTGTAATTTCAGAGAGATCCCAGGATGGTGAGGAAGATGGATTTGTTTAAAAATTCTAAGGTATACTTCTTACAGATGCATGTTAATCCTCATTGAAAATGATGTGTTTTTTTTTTTAAGATTTTATTTATTTATTTTTAGATAGAGGGGAAGGGAGGGAAAAAGAGAGGGAGGGAAACCTCAGTGTGTGGTTGCCTCTCGTGCACCCCCTACTGGGGGCCAGGCCTGCAATCTAGGCAGGTACCCTGACTGGGAATTGAACCGGTAACCCTTTGGTTCGTAGGGCGGTGCTCAGTCCACTGAGCCAGATCAGTCAGGGCGCAAATGATGTTTTTCCTACCCAGTTTTTATTCAGTTGCTTTTTATAAATCTAATTTAAAACTTGCCCCTGGCAAGTTAACAATCATTGTGGACCTTAAAAAACTCTTTATTTTTAGTTAAAAGTAATACCCTGGGTATAGTGGAAAATCTCAGCTTCAGATCCCAGATCTGCCACTCTTTGTGTGCATTTGGACAAGCTACTTAGCCTGATGATCTGTTTCCTCAAGTATAAAATGGTGTTAGTACATGGTAGCATGGTTGAGAGGATTAAAAAGAAGCAAGGTGTGTGAAACAACTTATCTCTATCCCATGTACCATGCCCAACATGTAGTAAATGTCCTTTTTCTGTCCCTTTAGGGAGAAAATAACATTTTGAGAAAATAGGAAATTGGCTCCTTGAGCTGTACCTTCGACTCATTATATGGCTAAGGAGAAAAATTCTAATAATGGTTTGCTTTGATCAGGGTTTCTTGATACTGCATTATCGCCACTTGGTCCAGGTAAATCTTTGTTGTGGGGGGCAGTCCTGTGTATTGTAGTGTGTTGGGCATCATCCCTGGCCTTCATCTGCTAGGTGCTAGTAGCAACCTCAAGCTGTAACAACCAGGCATTCCAAATGTCCCCTGGTGTGGGGAAGTGAAATTGGCCTGGTTGAGAGGCACTGGCCTAGACTCTTCTCTCTCTGTTCTGTGTGGTGAATCTGTCCCTCTGCCCCTTAATAAGCATTTAAGAGTTTTCACTATTGGTCAGAGAAGTGCAAAGTACTAACGTAGTGTGGCTGTTCCATATTTACCAGAGTAGTGGGAATGGCGGAGATAAAAAAGTATTGGTGAGGATGTGGAGCAGCCTGAAATCCCACACTGCTGGCAGGAATATAAGTCCGTACAACTGCTTTGGAAAACTATTTGGCAATATCTACTTAAGCTGAACATGTGCTTACTCTATGACGAAACGAATTTACTCCTAAGGATGTATGATTCAGAAATGCGGTCATATGCTCATGAAAGATATATACTAAAATATTTGCTGCAGCAGGATTTATAGTTACCCCCAAATAGAGACTCCCTAATGCTCATCAACAGCAGAATGAAGTGTGCTGTATTAGAGCAATGGATTACTATATAGCAATGAAAATGGATGATTTATTTACACCACACAGAAAAATAGGGATAACACTTGAATGCAGTTACAGAAGAGTGCATGGTATATTATTCTATTTATGTAAAATGGTTAAACC
>VMDR010009502.1:0-33238 GCA_007922815.1 Macrotus californicus
TAACTGCAGCTGGTTTCTCCCACTTCCTCCTGGATTCTGATGTGGCTCCCTGTTCTACCTCATCCTTTTAGGAATCTAAATATATGAATCTTTGACACATATATTCCTAAGCCCACTCCGATGTCATCTGGAGACTTTATGGCATGTTCTATTTCTGTAATAATTGGGTAATCCTTGATTATCCCAATTTCTAATCAGCTACATAAAGAGAACTAACAGCAGGGTCACCAACACCTATTTCCTAACTACAGCACATAATAGCTTCTTAGCTGTGCTCACATATGGGCTAGCACATGTGTTTGTGCACGATTAATTGTCTTATGTACTATTGAATAAGTATGTCTTTGTATACACCTATGAATGTGGTTTCATGGGTGTGGATGTAGGCGTAGGTGTGTAAGTGACCAGAGCTCAGGTCTGGTCTTGAACTTTGAATAATGAATGTTTGGTATTTGACTTTAATTAACCTCTGTGCATTGTTAGCCTCAGTTTTTGTCTGCCCTCAAATATCAGAGGAAGAATGAGTTCATTTCCTTGAAGTTTATTGACTGTTAACAGTGGCAGAGCAAATTCCATAAAAGAGCAGGTTTTATACAGAGCAACTGGAAGGGGAGCTCTGAGCTGGTGAGGAAGGATGCTTGGAGTGGTGACCTAGAGTGACAGATGAAAAGGCAGATTTCTCCCTCCTCTTTCCCTCCATCCCCAAAGGAATGGAGGTGGGGGTATCCTGCTCCTCATGCCCTCTCCAAATTGGAATCAGAGAGGAGAAACCAGATGCAAAGCAGAGGAGGAAACACCTCACAGCTCCTCTGTTTCTCCATCCACGGGGATGCCTATGTTCACATTATAGTCTATGGGCTCCCCGGAGCTCAACCAGGGGATAGGGGTTCGATTGAAGGAAGGCCTGTTGGAGAGGTTCTGGTTGTAGAGGACCAGGGGTTCACTTAGCAGGGGCCCCAAGTCAAACTTGGGCATCTGGAAGGTCATGCGTTTGGATGCCTTCTCATATCCACCATAAGGCATTGCTGTCCTGAAAAGGAGATACATTATTTCATTAAAAAATAATAATAATAAAAGGAGCAGAGCTTTATCAGTAAGATGTTACTCTGTTTGGAGGATGGGGGAGTCTGTGAATTCTACTTGGAGATTGCCTCTGCACTCCTTATTCTTCTTCTTCCTTGGCATTCCATTCCCTTTCCTGGTTCCCCTGTTTTCCTAAAGCTAATAATGAGGAAAGGAGTCTAGTTGGTACTAGATAATCTCATGAGTAGCTGTGACCCAGACCAACATTTTACAGAAAGTAACTCCAAATACTATAGACCCAAGGGTCTGACGCCACCTTCAATTTCAACATAGAACCCCTACTCCACCCCTAGTGGGTAATACATAGTCTAGATGAGAGGAATGAGCATTTCTTGGAAAATCCAGGCTCCTCTGGATCAAGTGCAAAAGCACTTCTCTAGCACTTCCCTATCCTGCTTTCACAGATCTACTATCCGTGGTCTAGTGAAGTCCAATTTCAAAAGAACAGACACTTAAGCCTCACTAGAGTATAAAGGACTAGAATCATACTTCAGAAACAGTAATGAAGTCCTAACTTTGAATAAAGGGAGCCTCAAAAGGACTTTAAATGTGTAATAGATTATTTATACTGAAGGCAACCGAGGCTCAGCAGTAGGGTGATTTTCCCATGCCCACACAGCCAACAAGTGGCCTATGAACTAAAATTCACATCCTGCTTCCCAGCAAATTTTCATCTGATCATATTTTGCCTTTTCTCTGAGCTAGAGTGAAAAGAGGAAAGGCCTTGAGTTAGAGCCTCCATATCTCTCCCATGCCTCCTTCTGAAACATTTGACCCCAAGTCTCCATCTAACTAAGGACACGCCACACACTCTGATGCACCTGGTTCCTTCCACATCACCCATACCTGTTGAAGGACTTATATTGGGGGAGTTCAGCTTTGGCCCCATAGGCCAGCAGGTCGATGCCAAGTTCCACTTTTTGTTGAGGGTCAACCCCCATGGCTCTCTCCCATGGGGAAATATAGGTCTTGAACACAGTGATATGTTTTTCTTCTCCACCTGCTTGATCTCCTAGCAGCCATGGGAGAGAAAAGCAAGTCAAATAATAGCAGTTAGTAGCCAAGGGAAGTTAGTTTCACACCCCTGCACTAGGAAAGTTGCTGGGGCCAGGGAACAAAAGTATGACATCCTCCTGGTAATTTTATAAGGTTTGTGGATCACTGACAGCTTGGGGTCAGATCTGTGACTGAAACTGAAAAGCCAGAAAGGTGACTGAGAAATAAGGCTTCTAGGTGAATAGACACAACTTTGTATTCTCCTGGACCCAGAGAGTCCATTAAGGTATCTCAGGCCTCCCCTGCTCCCTATACCCAATCTAGGCTTCATTCCTAGGAATGTCGCTGCTGTAGGGACCAGACACATTACTCTTGGATGACGACACTTGCCTGTTCCTGTATCACCAGCCCCTGCTGTACCAGCAGCTCCTCCTCTGCCAGTCTGGGCCCCCGGACCTCTTGTACCCCCAGTTCCAGACCCAGAGCCCTGGTGGTGCTGTTGGTCAGAGCCGTACTGTCCAGCAGAGCCACTGCCCATTGCCTTGCCTCCACCGCTGCCCTTGCTGTAGGAGAATCCCTGACCAGCTGTGCCCAGCTGTCCCCCCACTGTGGGAAGGAACTTCTGGAAGTGATCCTGAAAGAAAAGGACGGAGTGAAGGTTATAGGGGTGGGGGATATATAAAGACACAGGTATGCACAGCAAGGAGGACGTGATCAGAGACAATGGCCAACCAGAGGACAATGAATCCTCTATGATTCTCCCCTCCAGTAGACGGAGAGTGAATAACCTGACTATGAGGAATTAAACTCTTCTTGAGGGGTAGGACCACCTTGGTTCGTTTCTCCAATTACACCTTAGGACGGCGGCAACACATTGTCCACACTCCTCTTTCCCATCCTTATCAAGGCAAAGAGGACCAAGACTTCTGATCAACTACGATTTGAGAGGATAGCTTTGTCATGGAGAAGCCAGCCTTAATTTGAAGAACTAGAAAGATCTCTGTCCCCTCCCCCTCCTCATCTTGTCTCTTTCTCTCTTTTTCTTCCTCTCCCTCTCTCCTCTTGGTGCCTGTTGGACCAGGACCTCCTGACAGTGAAACTATAGTGGGGAGGGGAAAGGGTGACCGAAAGGGCAACACTGGATTCAGCCCCAAAGCCTAAAAATAACCCATCTCCTTCAAGAGGTTCTCCTGGCCACCCACCACGTACATCCCCATGCTCCACCCCATGTAACCAGACCCAGGAAGGAAGGAGGGCTTTTGGTCTCCTAAAGTTAGATATAACCAGCTCAGCATTTTTACTCTGCTTCTACATAAGGGCCAATGACGGACACTTCAGCCCAGGCCTCATGTACACGTCTATTTCCACTCTCGCCTGGTTGCCCAGGGAAGGTAGAGAGGGAAGAAAGGAAATGAAGGTGATCCCTTCCTTCTCAGCTATAACATCTTATGCCAGGCCTCTCTCCAATCCCTACTTTTCTTTCTTTGCAGAATCCTGACTAGGGAATGTGGGATCTTCAAGGATGGTGTCATTCTCACATCTGGGGTCCTTAGATAAGGAGATGGCTGTAAAAATTCACTTAACTCTGGGGTTGCCAGATTTAGCAAATAGATTATAGGACACCAGTTAAATTTGAACCTCAGATATACAACAAATACTTTTTTAGTATAAATATGCCACAAATATTGCATGGGACATACTCATATATGAGAGTATCCAATGTATATCTGAAAGTCAAATTTAACTGAGTTTCCTATATTTTTAAATTTAATTTAAACTTTATGTCCCAAATATTTTGTGGGGCATACTTATACTAAAGAAGTATTTATTATGTACCTGAAATTTTAATTTAAGTGTCAGGTTTTTATTTTATTTCATTTTAAAGATGTTATTTTTATTTATTTTTAGAGAGAAGGGAAGGGAGGGAGAAAGAGAGGGAGAGAAACATCAATTGGTTGCCTCTCATTTGTCTCCAACCGAGGACCCAGCCTGCAGCCCAGGCATGTGCCCTGACGGGGAATTGAACTGGCTAACTTTCAGTTCAAGTCACTGAGCCACACCAGCCAGGGCTATTTTATTTTTATGTCCAAAATATTGAATGAGACATACTTTACTAAAAAATTATTTGTGTGTATCTCAACTTTAAAACTTGGGACTGGGCTTCCTGTGTTTCATCTGGCAACCCTATCTTTAACACTTACCCACACTGGGAAGGAATTTCTTTCTGAGGGTGTGGGTACTCCCCAACCCCCTTCACCAGCTCTAAGATAGTGACTGAGTTTCAGGGGTTGTAACTCACCCTGGAGCTATTGGGTACTCACTATATCTGGGGGGTTAATGGGCTTTTAAATTTGCAGGAAGGAGAGGCTGGTGGTATTTTGGAGATCCAGCACCTACCAAGAAGCTGACAGAAGAGGCACTAGGCTTTGAGAGTAGTTAGTAAAGCTTTGAACTCACCATGGAGCTGTCAGAGAAGACGTCAGGGTGGTTTTCATAGATAAATTTCTCCACCCGCATCTGCCGCAGTTTGAACATTTTAGAGCCCCGGTTGGTGAGCAGCGACAGTTCCTCCAACATCACGTCCCTTGGGACACTGATCTTCTTGCCCAGGTTCAGGCCCGAGCTCTCCTGTCCACCTTTGAGGGAGAGGGGAGGAAGGGGCAAGGGGAGGAGGGAAGTAGTGTTTGCGGGGCTCAAGTGCAGACGCCATCCACCCTGAGTGCGTGTGTCCCAGCAGAGACCGCTGAGGGAAGCAGATGCTGTCTGGGATGTCTCATCACATTCTGTGTAGTTTGGGAGGGATGTTTACTGCCTGGGTTTGAAGTTGGAGAGAATGCGTAGAAACTGGCGTGCAGAATGGCGAGAGTGGAAATACTAGAGTGGAGAGGGTGAATGGCGTCAAAGGGACGCGGGCCTGGGGTTACGGGGCGAAAGCTGAGAAGTGCGTCACGGATGGACGCTGCGGGGAAGCTGTATCCCGGGGCAAAGCCCAAAGGCCAGCACTGTTTGGAGGTGGCCACCATCTCCTGTCTTAGCTTCCTTCCCTCCTCTTCCCTTCAGTGAACTCTGGCAGCAAACAGCCTGTGCCGTTTTCCATTTTTCAATACTTACACAGGCTCCCTAGATTTGGGGAAAGAAGTGAGGAAATGAACCATTTATTGCGACCTAACTCTGTGCCAGTCTCCATCGTGTATATTCTCTTCCTTAAACAAACCTCACTGACCTGTGGGCCCCTTTGTCCTGGGCCTATGCTGGGTAGTATGGCATAAATATTATTGTCTGCAATTATAAGGTAAAAAGTGCGGAAGGGGGAGTGGTCGGTGTTGAATACTTTCTCCTGCCCCCCCCACCATCTCCCATCCCACCAGAACCCTGAATTCCTCTTGTTTCCTCACCCTAAGACATATGTAATCTTGTGATATTTCTGGGACTCTTGGGCCAGAGATACTCCCAATAAGAAGTCCCAAACTAGGCAGGTGCAGGCATCCATACCTCCAGTGAGTTCCATGATCAGCTTGCTGGATTTCCTCTTCTTGTTGGGGGCTGGGGTTCCTGAGAGCGGCATTGTGGAGGCAGGTCCAGCCTGGGTAGGGTGGGAAGGGGGAGTTGAAAGATGGACAGGGAATGGGAAGCGTGAATGTCTACAGTAAGGCGGTACTGCTTAACCTGGAGTTAAGGACTTCAAGGAGCAAACTTTCATTAGCTTTCCAAAGAAATATGTATTCCCTCTAACAGTGAAAACCCACTGCGTTAGAGCTTCTCTTCTCTTGGGAGGCAGGGCAGAAACTATAGATGCAGCCCCTGGCCCTACCTGTTCCCAATCTCTTTGCAGCTCTTTTACGAAGAGCTGGTGCAGGCGTTAGGAACGGAGTGCATGTTGGAGGTCAGGGGCTAAAGCAAACAACACACAGGCAGGGCAATGCACCCAGGGTTCATTGGCACGAGTTGAAGTTTTTATTTGCATGGGGATCTCAGACTGGGGCTGTCATCTCACACTCTGGTCTCTCCTCAGTCTTCCCCAATCCCCCAGGGGCAGAAAAATGTCCTGCCAGGGTTGAGGAGATCCAGCCAAAAACATTCTCCATAGAAAGGAGAGGTTGTTGCTCCTCCATTGAGCCAGCTGGAATGTGGCCTGGGAGGTCACAGCAGTGATCCCTGCTCCCTTTCAGTTACTCCCGCCCCAGACCCCAGAACTGGAGGGAGGTCAGGGAACATTTGAGCCTTGATACATGTCAACTCAGCAATATCATAGCAGTGGGAAACTGAGGGAGGACAGTAACGCAATAATAGCATCTGAAGGGGGACAAGCTGGGAAAGATACAGAGTCTTCCTTAACAGAAGCTGGCAATCAGCAAAAATGCTGTCTTCTGCAGAGTCCTGTCCCACAACACATCTGCAGTTCTGCTAACTAGTGGTACCTGCCGTGGTCAGAGTTCAGGAACTGCTAAATGCACTCTCCCTGCACCTCTCAGCCTCACTGAGGTCCTTTTTTTCCATGCAGCCTCTTAGACCCTCCTCTCATTCCTCCAGTTCCTCCGCCACTATCTCTATTCCCCTCATCGGGGCCCTTCTCCTTCCAACTCTCTGTGGCTCCCCTGGACTGGACAGCTGAGAGCTGAGCATAGATGGGGAGGGGGGCAACTACCCCAGGATAAATTGCACACACAGACACACCAGTCAAGAGAATGGGCTCCAGCCCCTCTGGAGACTTACGGATTGCTCAGGCGGTGGTCAGCTCTCCCTGGGGTCCAGCAGCTTTGGAGGGCTGAGCTGCTGTGACTGAAGAACCCGAGCTGGGCAGGCGTGGGGGCAGCACTGGCAGTGGGGGAGGGAGGGTGGTTATTAATAGATGAGTGCAAGCAGCTCAAATGGCACAGGGGGTGCTGAGACCCTGGAACCGAGATCCCGCCCTCCTTGCCCAGAGCCTCAGGAATGGAGGAAAGGGCTTTGGGAGTCTCCCACTAAGCTCTCTGAGCCAGGGATCAATCTGCCCAGGGACTCCCTTTCGCTTGGCACCTGGAGCCTGAGATCCAAAGAAACATTCAGGGAGAAACTGAAAACTGAGAGGGAGAGAGGAGGCAGGCAGCAAGTGGTAGGTAGGAATTCAGAGCGGGAGCACAAGAACCTGAGGAACATGTAGAGCCACTCAGAGCCAACCTAGACCATAGCTGGAAGGACATGTGGCTGCATTTTGGGAATAGGAAGGCTTAAGGCACTATGTTTGGGGCAGTGAAGTCTGTTCACAATGGAACTACTCTGTTTTTTTTTTTTTAAAGATTCTATTTATTTGTTTGTTTATATTCAGAGAGAGGGGAAGGAAGGGAGAAACAGAGGGAGAGAAACATCAATCCCTCTAGTACACACCCTGACTGGGGACTGAACCTGCAACCCAGGCATGTGCCCTTACTGGGAATTGAACTTGTGTCCTTGCAGGACAATGCGTAACCAACTAAGCTGTCTGGTCAGGGGTGGAACTATTCTCTGAGAGCTCCTGGATGAGCTGGTCTTTCCTCTGGAAAAGCCAGTTCTTAGCAGATTAAGGGACCAAATTAACCAAACCTAGTGCTTCCTAGGCTGTAAGGGATGATGTGGGGAAGACTTGACCAACTCCTGCCGTTTGCTGTTGGGATGATCAGTTCAGCCTACTCTGCAGGATAGACGTCTCTTGGAGAAGTGCATGAAGGCTTCTGACCCATCAAAGCCTTACTTCCTGAGTTTCCTACTTGGGCTTTTCTTCAAAGGAAGACACACCGCATGGGACCTGGACTGTCCTATCTGCATTGTTCCAGAGGAACCACTGGGCAGGGGCACCAGCTGGAGAGCCCCTTGTGAGAAATCTGTCATTTACACAGCCCCTTCCTCAGTAGCTCCATGAACACCCTGGACCCTACTCTATGTTCTGCTTAGGTTCTGGAACCACCCTGTTGTGGCTGCTTTAAGAAGTGGCTTTTGTAGCTCCCAGAATAACCCCCTGTCCCTCTGAGGGCTCTCCACTCTTCCTGACCATGCTCTTTTCCCATCCTGAGCTTTTCAGGTTCAGGCTAGGGGCAGATAGGGCTTCCAGCCCCTTGTGGTTGGCCTCTTCCTAGACCAATTTAGCCTCTAGACCCCTCATCTTTTGTCCTTCTCTATCTCCTCCCAACCCAAGGAAGCAATGAGAAGAAAAAATATAAATAGCAAACAGCTATAACATAAAAAAAAAACATAAATAGCAAAATTTCATCATCACTACCTCCCCCCCCCCGAAAAACAACCCAAAATTTTGGTCTCCTGTGATTGAGTACCTAAAACTACCAAGAGGGTGAAGATAGAATATTTAGCCTATGCTCTCTGGATAGTTTCTTTGAAATTCTGTGACTGTGCTTGGGGGCATCTGAGTCTTTAGACCTGGTTATTGGCTCAAATATGCCCCCTGCTGGTAAAATTGGAGCAATGGCATTATCTTCCTCGGAAGTCTTTAATTGGTTTGCTTCTTTTGCTTTCTCTTCATTAGTCTCAGTCCGCACTACCTGCCTTCTCTATTGTTCTTCCCTCTCCCACCCACCTTCGCCTCCAGCACTGTTTCCCATGGAAATATGGTTGCTTCCAGGGAGCTGGGAAATGTTGATGGCAAAAGGCTCCGAAGGCCTTTGCAACTTCTCTTAGTTCTGGAAACTGAGGCTTAGCTTGGGGAATGTGGAGCAGGAGATTGAAAGGGGGAGACTTTAGATGAGGAATGTGGGGAGAGAAAACCAAGGGGAGTGGTGGAAGTGGCTAGATAGGAATGGGTCAGAATTGGCAGAGAAGAGCAAGAGATCAGGGGTAAAGGACAAAACAGTGAAAAACAGGAGGGTAGACATGGAGAAAGAGATCAGGAATCAGGAGATCAGGAATTAGATCAGGAGACTGAGTTAGAGAAGATCAAAGGGAGATCAGGATTTGGGTATAAACCTAGAAGAGATGACAGCAACAGAAGGTGTGGGGTATAAGTTTATTCTTGTGCACAAACAAAAGTACTGTGACTCACACTCAATATGCAAAGGAAATGATCAGCTTCCAGATCAAGCAACAAATGTGACCCCTTGGTAGTCGTGGTGAGAGGGGAGTCTACATTCTTCTAGCATCAGAGATCAGGACCTAAAGCTGGAACAAGAGCTAGGGTTTGAGGGAGGGGGTAGGACTGAAAAGAAGTTTGGCTCTGGGTGTTTCCTTGCCCTTTCCCAGGCAGTCAGTACAAGCTGCAGAAGACAGAGGGGCAGACTCAAAGGAGGTAGCACAGATACCAACTGTTTTTGCAACACTCAGCACACACTCCCACATACCCCCACCACCGTCCCTTTCACTCTGAAAAGCATATTCTTCTCCGTCACATTTTCCCCCAACTCCCCCTCTTGTACACGGTTGGTTTCTTGCTACTAACTCTACTCTCTGCCAACACTGCATTCTCATTCTCTCACCATGCTCCTCTTTGTGGCTCAATTTCATTCATTTCTGCTCTGCTCCTGCTTCTGCCTCACTTTCCACACCATGGCTCTTTTCTTTCAGTCTGTCCTAGGTTCATGAGGCAATGAATCCAATATATTTGTACATTCTCAAAGGAAAATTTTCTTTTTTGTTCACTTCCTGGGTGCTTGTTGCTCAGGACAGGGCCTCTCAAGTTGTTGTCTAAAATCCTAAGGAATAGAATTCTCAGTTTGATTCCTGGTCTACTTGGTATAGCAGCCCCTACAAACTGCCGTGGTCCTTCAAGTCTTCTCATACTCCGTGAGTTTCACAAGATGCTGTGTACCAGCTACAGATGATGGTCTTTAAGTCTAGTGACTCTTTCTCCCCGCTGGACTGTCCATGTGACGTTGTCTCACCCTTCTTTCATCAGTACAAGGGTGAGACTCACATAAGGTCTTCATTTAGATCTCTCCACTTACTCTTGCTTCAGACAGAAGGGCACATCTGTGCACACACTGGCACACACACTCACACAACCTACACACCGAGGTATATGCCAGGCAAGTATGGGAAGGGTGAGGAGCAGAGAGCAACTAAGTGCAAACAAAGATCAGTTCAGTTCCTTTGCCGCCTGCCTGGTGGTGAGAGCTTTCTTGCTTGAGGTCTCAGTGATAGCTTCTCTGTGTGCTTCTCATTGAACGTCATGATGCTCACAGATAAAAGAACAAAGTAGAGACCAGTGGGGGAATACGGGTAGAGAGACCTAGAGATAAAGACAGAAATCCAGGCAAGGAACTACAGAGACAAAGGGAAGCACAGATACCAAAGCAGGGTTATTAGGTCAGAAAGAAGGAGGGAGGGAGGGAGCCAGGAGGAAGCCTGGGAATGGGATAGGAACTCCAAAACTATCTCTGGCAGCAGGAAATTTAGCCTCCAGACCCTGAGAAGGGATGGACTGGATAGGAGAAGCAACTTTAGGAACTGGATGTTCCACCTCTCCTTGGTCCTGGGAGCTGTGCTCTGCTCAGTGGTGGCCTGCTCCAGGCCTCCACACATGAGCCTGCAATCCTGTTCTGGTGGCTGAAAACCGGGGCCTGGCTACCTGGAAGCCACAGGAGCTGGGAGAGGCCCCAAGACCCCTGGGAGACTCTGGAGGAGGGGCTGGATTAAGGGCAGGGGCTGGACTAAGGGCAGGGGCTGGGCTAAGGGCAGGGACTGGGGTAAGGGCAGGTGCTGAGGCCAGCTCTGTCCTCCAGATGGGCTCATCCAATGTAGTGGCCGCTCGGGGCGCAAGCACGGTGGGGGCCAGGGGCTCTGTAGTGGGCTGGGGTGCTGGAGTGGAAAATCGGCGGATCTCCTGGATTCGGGCAGTTTTGGGGGGCCCTGAGGAGGTGGGGCCAGGAGTCTGGGGAACTTCATCGAAACAGAACATGGCAGTTTTAAGTTGGTAGGGCTGGTGCCGCATGAAATCCAGAGCCTTGATGCCTTGCTTGGGGCTTGCCCGCGGCCCCTGGGATTGGGCCTTATTAGGGAGAGTTCGGGCAGCTTGGGGAAAAAAGGGTGAGAGCAGTGGGTTGTAAGCAATAGGAGGTGGGGCACGGATGTTGGGTGAATATTTCCAGGAAGGGGGCAGTGAGGGAGTAGGAGAAGGGCTTCGGGGCCGAGAGCCAACGAAAGGACTAGGTGTAGCTTCCACCACGTACCTGTCTGCTCGGCTTTGCCGCTTGGCAAACAGCTCCCCACCCCTGCCCTGAAGCCTCGGTGGCTCAGGCATTCCAACCGAAGGGGCTGCCCCATTCACTAGCCCTTCAGGGAACCCTCGAGATAGGGGCTTAGGAGCCACTGGGGGTGGAGTCTTAGGAGTCAAAGGGAGCGGGGCCTTGGAAGCCATTGGAGGCGGGGTTTTAGGTGTCACGTGAGGCGGGGTCTTGTAACTCCTGCCCCCTGGTGGCTGCATGAAGTTGCAGGCTTCAGCCCCGAGGCTCAGAGCATCCTCCTCTGGACCGGATTCAGCACCCCCGGACCGGGGTTTTTCATCCAGGTTCTGCACCAGCGATAGCAGCTCGGGGTTGGGCGAGTTCTTCGTCTCCTCGTTCCCTGGCCGGAACATCTGCTTCCGAGTACCCCGACGCCGGGCCTCCTGGAGGATGCCGGTGCGAGCAGCTGGCACAGAGATGCGCTGCTCCCGAGCGCTGGGGGGCTCAGGAGCCACGGGGCCTGGGGAGGGTGCATCTATGTGCGCAGCGGGTCGCAGAGGCGCGGATAGGAAGATAGAAGCGGTGGAGGTCATGGCAGCTGTGCTGGAGGGAGCGGGGGGCTCTGGGACCCCGCCTGGCGTAACAGGACGGTTAGGGGCTGGGATATACAGAGAGCTGGTGGCCGTCACCGGGCCAGAAGAGCGTGGGGTGCTGGGAGGACTGGAGGCTGACATGTGGCTGGGAACCCCTGAAGTGAAGCTGGACAAAGGGGTGGGCCCCTGAGGAGGGGACAAGAAGGGCGGTGGGGCGGGGCTGAGCCCTCCCAGGGTTTCGTTCTCCCTCCTAGGGGCCATGGGCCGGAAAATAACCGGAGTGGTACCTGGCCGCTGCCCCTGCAAGCCCGGAGTAAAGGGCCTGGCTGACCGGTTAAAGATGCTTGGAGCTGCAGTAGGGGCTCCACCGCCTGGGAGGAAGGGTCTGGCGCTGGCTAAAGGGCCTGGAGACTTGGGGAGGACTGCCACCTCGGGTGGAGCACTCTGGGCCCGAGGTGGGGACTGCAGGCCCTGCCCATTGATCATGGCTGCTGGACCATCCTGGGCCAGCTCCTGGGTGCTGGAGGCGGCACGCTGGCGCTGCTGTTCAAAGAGCTGGACCCCTCTCCCGGAGGCCTCACTCAGCTGCCCTCCTGCTCCCAGCCCTGGGCCCTGGCCCTCTGCTGCACCTGAGCCTGGTCTGGCCAGCTCCATGTCCAGATAGGGGCTGTCCCAGTCGGACTGGTTGGTGAGGCTGCGGGCGTCGGAGAAGGCCTCCTCGTCCAGTTCGGATTCACTCGTCGGAGGGACCCCGTCTTCTTCCTCCTCAGCGCCTGTTCCAGCTGCAGACCCAAAGCTCACTAGGGTGTATTTCTTGGCTCTCTGCCGTCTTTTCTTAAACATAAGCACTCCCTTGGAGTGGGGGTTGGGGGCCGCAGTGAGCAGGGACGCAATTGTCCGGCATTTGGTCTTGGCCTCCTTCACACTCTTCTCTTGAAGGCTCTCGGCCCGTTGCAGTTCTGAGGAGGAAGAAAGATCAGTGAGCCTCTTCTAACCCTATTTCCCACGGCTTTCACCTCCACCCCGGCCTACTCAGCCCTCTCACCTCCTGCCCCACAATGTGTCCTGCCTTTGGCAAAGCCCTCTGACTTGGGGGCAGAATGGAGGTGAAAGGTGAAGCCAAGGACAGTTAGAAAGAAGGCAGAGTCTAGCCGGCTGCCCCGACACCACTCTGACCACCCCTCTCCTCCCTCCACTCCACTCCTATCTTCCAAGAGATACGCTTTTGCCCACCCCACACACATCCCTGCCCTGCCTCCCTCAGTTCCTGGCTGGCAACCTCGGGGGAGGGGTCACTTCCCCGGGAGAGGAAAGAAGCACCGCAGAGTGATGCTGCTCAGACAGTTTGGGACTTATTCCCTTACCCCTATGATACGGACACAGATGACCCTTGGCAACAAGGATATTTATTCACAATTCTACCCCCTATCATGCAGTTCGTGTCACATTCATAGAAGTAACTGTCACTCCACATCATTTCAATGAGAATATGGGTCTAGTAAAGGCCAGCTGTGGGCATATTTTCTCATGTACTTTTCTCTCTAATTTATTTGTAAATACACGTGTGCTCACAGAAGAACACAGAGTAACTTGAACATATTCATGCACATGCACACTCCAGGTGGCCCATCTCAGAGTTCCCCCCACAGGGGTCCTTTTCCTAACAGTTTGGACAAAATTTTAGACCTGCTATTGGCCTCCCAACTGCCAGGGCACCCCCTGTGCCTCACACCCCTGCCACTCGCTGCCCTGTGCCTCACACCCCTGCCACTTGCTCCTCTGTGCCTCACACCCTTGCTACTCACAGCCAGGGATATCCTCAGATCCGAGATGCTGGAAAAGCCAGAGTGCTGCTCTCCAAGGCAATCCTCCAAATCTTTAGGATTCCTCAAGGTCACTGGCTAAATATATTCATTCACCTTTCTCTCCAGCTGAGGGTGGGAGTGGGGTGGTCTTCTTTAGGGGTCAGCCTTCTGAGTTGAGAGCTTGGGCAGCCACTACCAGGCTGGCACAAAAGGATTACATACTAGGGGGAGGCAGGGCAGGGCTTCCTATGCGATGTGGAGGTGGGGCCAGGAAAGGGGAGAGGCTGCCCTGCTGCTGGGACCCTGCCTTGGACATGGATACTGTCTGATCCATGATCCCCAGTTCCTCCTGAAAAATTCTTGAAATTCCATCTACTTTCTACTCAAGATACCAAGCTCCTTTCTAATTAGGGCTCTCATTGTGTCCATCCTAACATACCACAGAATAGAACTGTGAACAAGAGGTAGACGCTGGAGTCAGAGTTCAGCTTAGGTTTTGGGGAAGAGTTACTTCACTGAAGTTCGTTCAGTCTCCTTATCTATAAATGAAGATGACCATAGCTGCCTCATAGGGTTGCTATGAGGATTAATTGAGGTAATGTAGGTAAATTTAGCATTTAACAGCGGCCATAAATTCCACTGTGAGTAACCATTACTATCAAAGCTTTCTTGACACTAGCTATACCTGTGTATAGACACTTTCTTGTTCACACATATTTTCTCCCACATCCAGGCCTTCAACGTTCACAGATTATTCACACTTCTCCCTCATACAGACACTCTCCCCATGAGTTTTCTATGTCTCGTGTGGTCACAAACCCCTTTGACATGTGACAATGGCATTAGCCCATTCTGAGAATGGAGCTAACTTAGAAAAGAGAGAAGAGGAAGGCACAAGGAGGAATAGATAAGGGAGTAAGACCTTTCCCAAAGACCTTCCTCCTTCAACTGTTGATATAACCCCCTCCATTCTAGATCCTAGAGCTCTCTTGGCTATGGGAGGGTAGTACCTGCATAGAATGGGTCCTGTAGCTCAGGAACTGGCCCTGGAGATTTGTTGGAGCTGGTTTGGCTGCGGGACTCTTGGCTGATGGGCTCAAAGGTCTCCATGCCGAGAAAGGCAGAGTTGGCTGGAGCAGGACCAGCTTGAGCCACCCCCATGCCTTTTAAAGCCCCTTTGTCTTGATCCCAGAGCTGGCAGCTGAATGAGCTCACTGTGCTATTTTTGCAGCCTGCCCCCCTCCCTTCTCTGGCCTGCTCCACAAGCCCCGGTGTGACAGACATGGGCACCTGCCTGCCCTACCCCCCACTCCACCCTACTGGACAATGAGGTCTGCTTGGCTAAAAATACCTCTGAGCCACTAACTACAGTCTCACCCAGCATGATAGGAAGGCAAAGAGTGCTAAAATGAGAATTGGGGATAAACATGGGATCATAGGCATGCATCTGGAATTTCTTTGTGGTATATTGGACATTCTCAGGATGTCAGACTCTAAACTGTCACGTCATTAGCCTCTAATCAAGACTCAGAGACACAAAATTCTATGAATCAGGATTCAGAATGGTGGAGGGGAGGAATGAGAGAAGAGAACAAGAGGGGTAATCCTGAGATTTCCAAGGTGGCAAGAAAGGGCTCTCGAGGAGATGCATGGGAGGCATAGGACAGGGAGAAGGTTCACTGTTAGACGTGGCTCTGTAGCTCACATCAAAAATAGCTGAGAGCTTGAGATAAGTGGAACCGGTTTTTTTCTGCCCAGGCCTACATTCTTGCCTGAGATAAAGAGCTGAAGATCCCTCCGTCTAGCACTTCCTAGGGACTCATGATTATCCCATAGCCTCCCAGCCCCCAGGAATGCCTGCAGTTAACACTGAGGAGCCCCTGTAACCATGCCCTGCTTCCAAATACTTCTCTGCCCTATGCCTGGCACCTCGCAAAATTATAGCAACACCAACAAACAACTCCTTCATTGATTCATGCCCCTTTCCAACTTCCCTTCTTATCCTGTTCCTGGGTTGGGATGAACCATCTGTACCTTTTTGTCACATTAGTTCAAACAGCAAAAATAATGGGGGCCATGAGAATAATTATTTCTCTCTCTTACTCATCACTCTTCTCCACGTGTCCCCAAGACTATAAGGTCTGCTTATGAAGAGGTAGATTTGGAAAGCTGCTTAAAAGATCCTGGCCAGGGAAAAGATCAGGCACTCACTGGCTTGCTTGGCCTTCTGGGTGTAGGTGGTAGTAAGATCTTCCGCCACCGGGTGGGAAACAGGCCCCACCATAGGGATGAGATTTGGGCCAGGCCGGAGGGTACCATGTGGCAACAGCAGGGCTTCAGCTGGGGGTGGCTGAAGGGTTGCTCCTTCCTCCCAAGATGGGGAGATCACACGATTGTCAGCCTGACTGGAAGAGCCAGGGACAGCAGGGGCTGGCTCTGCAGGGCTGTCAGACAGGTAGACCTCATCAGGTGGGGCTCCCGGAGGGGTGGGCCTGGTAGGGCCTCTGCGACGAGGTCGGCGGGGCTTCTCCTGGGTGGCAGGGCCATCAGCGTCACTGTCTGTCTCTCCGTAGTAGGCCTCACTGTCAGGGGGTGAGAGAAGGCTCCTAGGCTGAAGAGGCTGGGGAACTGGAGCACCAGGGGGCTCAGGACTCAGTGGAGATAAGGGTGACAGCACCCGGAGCTCACCAGGGGATGGAGACCGCAAAGGCCCTTCATCCTCTACCCTGGAAAAGATGACAGAACTTGAGAAGTGGGCTGGATGACAGCTAGGAAGGTCTGGGAGGGGTGGGAGAGGAGAGGAGGGGAGACAAGGGGTGTAGGTGAACGGGACTGGGAAGAGCAGAAGTCTGAAGACAAACTGGGAGGCAAATGTGCTTGGAGGGCTGCGAGTGGGAATGGGCTTTCGGGGAGATGTGACGATGAGACGGCAAGGCTTAAAGGGGGCCCATGCACTCCAATGCCCACTTGACACCCCATCCTTTAATTACAGGTGTGTTCAAGCCCTTTGGGAGGCCTGTACTGACCTCTACACTCCAGCACTAACACGCAGGCAGAAATGGGTACTTGTTAGTTGTCGAAGCCAGGCCAGTGAGACACAGAGCTGAGTCAGGCAGTGGGAGCCCTGGACTAGGGGGACAGTATTAGTTGGGTCGGGAGGGGTCCATACCTCCGCACAGTGAGGACAAGTTGATTCCCTGAGGCATCAATGAGGCTCATGGCACTAGCATGAGAGAGGCTAGTGCAGGAGACCCCATTGATGGCCAAAAGCTGGTCCCTCTCTCGGAGTCCTGCTCTGCCAGCCTGGCTCCGTCTTCGAATCTGAGAAGGTGTTGGAGGAGAGAATGTAGGTGAGGGAGGGCTCCAAGGGGGAATAGAATGAAAAGAGTTAGAACGGGAAGGACCTATGGAAGGGATTTTACTTTGCATGGTGAGAAAGGGTGGAGAAGGGAATGGGGCTGCAGTTGAGGGCGCCAGTCTAGAGGAGAGGAGGTTCAGAGTGGAGGGAGCAGTACATTATACGAGGGGAAGGAGGGCAATCACCGAATGTGTATTGCGTTGGGGGGGAGCAGGTAGTAAACATGGTGGCTTTCCAAGATTTTCCTCCAAGGGCAATATCTATCCTAGCTAATAGTTCTCTCCTAGGCCTTGAAGCCCCAGGCACTATTATCTACAGAGTCAAACTTTTAGAACAGTGTTCCAAATTGGAGGGAGTCGTGCGGATTCTGGGAGACTGTGATTGTGTGTGTATGTGTGTGTCACGGTGGCTATGATTTACTGAGTGCTCACTGAATGTTAGGCATTGTGCTGAGCACTCTACATGTATTATTGCATTTAATCTTCAGAATGGTTCTGTGAAGTAGGCACTATTGTTACCCACATTTTACAGTTGAGGAAATTAAGCCTGTATGGTGAAACCAAAAGGGTAACAACTCCATCTGACAGGCCAGATCTTGCCATTACCCTGCGAGCACTAAAAAAAGAGTCTCACCGAATGAGAAAGGATATGGTGTAGGGAAAGAGGAGCAATGAAGTCACGGGCAGGGCAGGGCAGGGCAGGGCTCAGCTGGGCTGGACTGGGCAAGACAGCCTCAGCTCATCACATCAGTTTAGTTAGAGAGAAATTAGAAACTTCCCTACATTCCTGGAGTTTGGAGTAGAGGCACAGACCCAGGAGAGTATAGACTGGATGGCCAGACCTGGGCCTCTGCTGCTTTGGTGCTGCAGGGAACAGAGACGGAGTCTTTCTTTTTCTCTGCTACTGGAAACCGGGAATCCCCTTTTCTAATAACCCTCACGCCCGTAAGAAGCCTGTGCTCAGACACTACTCCCCCCACCCAACTTTAGCATGCTTCCCTGCCCACCCACTCCCACTCCTCTTCTTTATAGCCTCCCGCTTCTCCCCCATAGACCACCACATGACTCTTCCCAGGTTCCCCTGGGTTTCCCCTTTCCCTGAAACCTCAATATAGGGGCTCTCCCTTACCTTGGACACCTGTAAGGGTTTCCTCTGCTCGGACCCCCCCTGAAGTCGGAAGCCCCAGGGTGCTCCCCCTGACAGTGTGACCAGCACCTCCTCAGCACCCATCGTTCAGGTTGACCTATGGCCCTCGGAGTTTGGAGAGTGTCCCAGGGAGAGAAGTCGAGGTGCTGGTACCCCGTCCGGCCTGTCTGTCTCACTCTCCTGCTCCTGCTGCCCCAGGCCTTCCCCCCCACCCCACACCACACAGCACAGGCAGGCAACTTGGCCCTGGGATCGGTAGAGTCCAGCACACGTGTCCTGTCAATCGGAGTTGTGCTCAAAATAGTTGCCGGCTGTACTCTTCTCCCACCCCCAGCTGTAATACTTCCAGAGCTAATTATAGCAAAAACTTCTGTCCTCCCCTGTCCCCCATTCTCCTGCAGGGGCCTTTTATTCAGGACTCTAGAGTACTGGCTCTCTAGTCTCTGTAACTCATGTATACCCTTTCTGGGATTGTGGCTTCCCTGCTAGGGTCATGGACTAATTCCAACCACGTTTCTCCAAAGCTCATTTCAAAGTGGCAGCAGCAGGGGCTTCAATTCCAGAACAAGGAATGGCCGAGTTTGTCCCACAGATTCTCAAGGTCCCCAGCAAGAATGCCCCCTTCCTGCATGAAGGTACCTATTAGTCAAAATGGAGGTCTCTATCCCACTGCAGTGCCAGCTGCAGTGTAGAGGAATTCTGGTCAGCCTGGGCCCAGCCGAACTGTTGTTGCCCGTTCCATAAAGCCTTTCATGCTCATCTCCTGACTCCCTACCTGTACAATAGGCCTTCCTTCTGGGCAACAGATGCGTCAATATTTTCTATTGTTGTATTTCTCAGCCAATCCTATCATTTGTTTATATGCCTGTCTCACTCTTAGACTGTGAGAAACCTGAAGGCAAGGACTATGTGCAACAGCCGGTCAACAGCCCACAGAGCAATGATGGATGTAAACAGTGCTCAGTAAATGTTTGCTAAATTAAATCGACTCTTACAGTAGGTAGTAATGGAAAGGTGAACATGGATGGGTGTGCATAAACATGCCAACCCATGTTAGTAATAAAACCCCTACTTATTTTTAGGTTTCCATGACCATGAATGTGTCCTATGTTAAGGGCCCTCGGTTATAAAACATTATACTGCTGTAATTATCAAAGGCTACAGCATTTCCTGGAATAGCTGTTTTGCTATTATGCCGAATGCTGTTCGCCGTGGTGTATGTAGTCATAGAAAGCACTTGGGGTACAGAATCAGATATGCACTTGGATTTTTGTTCCATCATTTATTAGCTGAGTTACCTTGGGCAGTTACTTGACCTCATCAGTAAAAAGAGTATCTAAATATCCATTCATTCACTATTCAAACATTTATTAAGTGTTAGCTACACGTAAGCTTTCATTTAACCCTCAGTGCAAGTTAGAATTACCTGGAAAACTTTTAAAGCTACTGGTTCCCTAAAATGAGACAGCATATAGAATTAGATGATAATGTAATGATAATCTATCAGTGTGATTCTTAGGTCTTAGGGATTCTGATTTTATTAGTCTGGTACCTGGTATTGCCATTTTATTTTTTTGTTTTTATTTTTTAAAAGATTTCATTTATTTATCTTTAGAAAGAGGGGAAGGGAGGGAGAAAGAGAGGGAGAGAAACATCACTGTGCAGAAACAAACACTGTGCAGGAGACTCATTGATCGGTTGCCTCTCAAGCACCCCCATCCGGGGACCTGGCCTGCAACCTAGGTATGTGCCCTGACCAGGAACTGGACCAGCGACCTTTCAGTTCACAGGCCAGCGTTCAATCCCCTGAGCCAGGGCTGGTATTGCCGCTTTAGAATGACAGGTGATTCTAATGTGCCGTCAAGATTGAGAACCAAAGTGGAGATATAGAAGGAGATAAAGTGCAACATATCAGCCTTTCAAGGAACTGAATTTAGGCTCTACCACTTATTAGGAGTGCAACTGTAAGCAAAGCAGAGGATACTAACTTTCCTACGCTGACATGAGTTAAATGGGATAAATTATGTGAAAATGCTTAGCAAATATCCCAGCCTATGGTAGGTGTTCAATAATGTTATTGAATCTGGCAAGTTACTAACCTAGACTAGTGGGTTTCAATCTTCAGTGTACAAAAGGAATCATCTGGAGGGCCTATTAAACCATAGCTTGCTAGGACCACCTCCAGAATTTCTGATTCAGTATGTCTAGGGTAGGTCTGAGATTTGTATTTCTAACAGGTTCTCAAGTCATACTGACACTGATGAGCCCAGGATCACACTTTGAGAACTACTGACCTCAACTATAAACTCCTGAGGACAGGAGTTGACTCATTTACTAAAGCTTGCTCAATGCCTAATACAGCTTCCAGCACAGACTACCAGTGCAATATTTTCCAATGAATGGTTCATACCACTCTGTGCCTCAAAATAACTAATATTTACCACCAACAATATGAGAGCAAGAACTTTTGTGCACTACTGTGCTCCCAGAACCAAGAACATGGCTTGGCACATAGCAGTGCCCAAAGATAACACTTTTTTTTTTTTTTTTTAAGATTTTTTTTATTTTTAGACAGAGGGGAAGGGAGAGAAAAAGAGAGGGAAGGAAACATCAATTTGTGGTTGCCTCTCATCTGCCCCCTACTGGGGACCTGGCCCACAACCCAGGCATGTGCCCTGACTGGGAATGGAACCAGGGACCCCTTGGTTCGCAGGCCAGCACTCAATCCACTGAGCCACACCAGCCAGGGCTCAAAGATAATTATGAAATAAATAAACACTGAAATTATTCAGTGAGGCCATGTACCATATTTTGCCATGTATAATGTGCACTTTTTTGCCCAAATTTTTGAGGAAAAAAATAGAGATGTGCATTATACATAGGTAGTACCTGAAATATCTTGTATCTGTTCTTGTGCTTTGGAATTGTTTGTTACATAAAACTTCTTGTATCATATGTTCAAAATAAATGCTAAAATTCCTTTATAATACAAAAAAACAAGTATCTTACTATAAATAAATAAATAAATAATTGAATTAAAAAATTTAAATGATTTTTTTCCCCTGAAAGTTTGGGCCGAAAACGTGGGTGCACAGTATATACACGGGAGTGGATTATACATGGCAAAATATGGTCTATTTTTAAACATCATACAAATATTAGCTACAATTGTTCATTAGGGGTAATAATATTACTCTAGAAACATGCCGGCGGTATTCTGAGAGCAAAGATCATCTAGCTTTCATAGCTCTGCATCCAAGGAGTTGTATCAAAGTGTTTAACTAATAACAGCTGGCTTTCACTGAGTGCTTACTATGGTGCCAAGCAAACTACGTGACTACTAGAAAGGCATCAAGCTATAAGGGTATTTAATATTCTCTCCATTTTACAGATGAAAGAAACTGAGGAAGAGATTAAGGTGCCCAAGATAGCGAATTGCAGAGCCAGTGCACTAAAACATGAATCCCTAAAGCACAGTTAGTGCCCTTTACTCTCACGCGTTCCGCAAACTTCATGACCGGCAAAGGTCATGGGTGAGAACAACATCGAAGGCGGAAATCAATGGAGTTAGGGGTCAGCAGGAAGTAGCTACGGGACTCTAGGTCAGAGGTCACTAACAGGTCATTGAGGGATTCGTTACTAAAGACAGCTTGATTTAGTAGTCTTCGCAATCGCTTCTCAGCTGGTGGAACCATAAGGCGACCAGGACATCGGAAGGAGCGGGGGCGGTGGGGGATCGAAAAGCAAAAAATCCGGCAGAGCTTCCAAAGGGGCGGCCCGGATCGCGGAAGAAATTGGCGCATGCGCGGCATCCGGGTTCCTGGGCGCGTGCCCACTGCCGACGTGGCAGAAGGAGTGGTTCGGCCCTACAGCGTGAGGGTGGAACTTCCGGGGACGACAAGACAGCCCCCCCCCCCCCAGGAACCGGAAGTGGAGCCTGGGATCCTTGACGTTAGGAGCGAGTCGAACCTGGATCTGGAGCCGGGTGAGGAGTGGCATCCGGAGGTTGGTGGGTAGGAAAGAAGAGGAGAGGCCGGGGTATCACTGGCCAGATCGGGGTTCGGTCTGAGAAGGAAGGGAGGAGCCCAGGGGAGGAGCTGGGTGAGAGACCCTCACCTCACGCAACACTAAGATCAGCCTTAGACCCTACCTCCCTTTTCTCCTCCCGGCCCAGATTCTGGCTCCCGCTTCCTGCCCCGAGCCTGTTGAAAGGGCAAGATGCTCGATCTCCATGCTTAATGGATCAGCTTTCCCTCATCGTGGCCCGAGAAGCCGACTTGGCTTCTCGGTCTTGATCCCTGGCGCTCCCAGCCTCCACAGCTCAACTACTTTCAGAGTTATAGAGAGCTTGCCCCGCCTCCTGGGTTGCACCCTCGACTGTCCACCCAGAATGGAGTGGAAACTTGAGCCTGCTCCAAACTCTTGGGTGTGTTTGAGGGAATTATGTTCTGGAGAAGAAGCTCCTCTCCTTACACCCTCAGCCCCACACTGACTTTAGGAAGAGGAAGATGAAGAGGAGAGGATCCTCTGTCAAGCTTAGTGTTGTGACCTGTGTAAGGTTTAGGATTTGGAAGAACAACGGCCGAGATGGCTCTGACTTTAAAGAATTCTAGTCCAGAAGGCAGCTCAGCTTTTCTAGTCAAGATGACCCTTCCTAAAAAAGGGAAGAGGCCCATTGTTCCACTGCAGCAGCTTGGAGCTCTCCTGCTTCCTGGGCCCCTTTTCTGTAATCAGTCATGTTCTCGGAGGGATGGAGGAAAGGGCCTTAGATTCATTCTTCTGTTGCAGGGCAAGATTGCAATAGTTTTGGTGGTAGCCTAGATTCATGACAAGCATATAAGGAGAGCAGAAACAGGAAGAGTTGGAGAGGTGCATAGGGATTTGGAATACTGATAGTCTCTCTGCTTAATGGATAAGGTGAATGCTCTTTTTTTCCATAAAATCTAACTTTGCTGCTGATCCTTGAACTGTTTCCCTAGGTTATTGTGAGGTTTGTTTTTTTTTTTGTGCCTGGCCTGAAATCACTTCTAATCTGATGCCTTGCAAGAGTGTTTAGGTGTCCTTTACATTTAGTTATTCTAATGCTTCAGTTCTAAGGTACATACAATTCTTTGGGGGGAAGACTGGAGATGGAGTAGCATTTGGATTATTGTAGTTTAGCCAAAGAATGTCATTTCTCTAATCAGTTACTCTAAAATTTGTCTTTTGAGGGGAACAGAATTTACTTGATCTGTTTTAGACATGTATCCTGGGTGATTGAAAATGACTGACACATTAGAGGATACTTAGTGTTTGTTGAATGAATGGATGCTAGAATGAATGAGTGGGAAGTGGGAACATTGGTTCGTTTACCTGTAATATCACAGAAGTTCATTAGTGGCAGGACTCCTTGTGTGTCTAGACACTAGAAATCATACCACGAGGGAGTGGAGGCTGCTGTTTCATTCCAGTGGGCCTATCTGAAGTTGAAATTTATACCTTCTTGGCAGTGACATAGCTTGGGGTTCAGAGTAACAAAATCCTTACTTTGGGGAGGTAATCTGGCTACTGCTGGGGCAGAAAATTACAAAGATCCTGTGGAGTGTGGGAATGATTAGGCTGATCACTGCCTGATAAGGTCAGTCCTATTTTTTTATATCTACTTCCTACCCTGTATAGTTGCTCTCTCTTTAGAGAGTTGATTTTGACTAATTTCTCTCTTCTCTCATATCTAATAGGTGAGACCAAGTTGGGGATGCTCTCATAATGAACGTCAACCAGTCAGCTCCACCTGTGCCGCCATTTGGGCAGCCCCAGCCTGTCTACCCAGGGTATCATCAATCCAGCTATGGTGGGCAACCAGGGTCCACAGCCCCTCCCACACCCTATGGGGCCTACAATGGACCGGTACCAGGCTATCAGCAAACACCTCCCCCAGGTATGTTTCCAAGTTTCCTTTGAAGTAAGTGGGGGAGTCAGTCTTTAGGTTGGGTTATATTTTCCTACCAAAGTTGCCTAGAGGGTGACTGGGATTGAGGAACATGAATGTGGCTCTTGGTCACTGAGAGCCAGAGCCCTGTGAGCAGTCTGTCCCTCCTTGTTTTTACATAAGGTGATTGTGTTTCTGCCTTAAGGCATCTAATGAGGCCATATCTTCCATATTCAATGGCAGTTCATTTCCTGTGGGTGTCACCCTGTGCAGCCTTACCTGGCTGCATTGTTCACAGATGGATGGAAGGGCTGTGGTTACAGGTTCTCCAGGGGCTATGACCAAGACTGAATATTTCCTGTTGACCTCAAGTCTCCCTGATATTACTTGTTCCTCATGTATGTTGATAATGCCTCTCATTGGATGAACAGTTCTGTCGTAGAATGACTCTTGGATGTGGGGAACTAGTTCATGGATAAAAAGTGTGGTATTTGTGTGCCTGATTTTTGCTGCCTCTCATATCTTTCTGCTGATACCATTTCTTTCCCTTTGCTTGAGTTCCCTCTGATTCTTAGAGGCTCTATACTGTCAGGGCAATAAGGAAGCACTTTATCTGGTACTTCCTTAAAATCAGTGTTTGGCTTTTACATTTCTTTTCCAAGAAGAGCAGCTAATACTCTACAATATATCCATAAGGACAGTTAGCACTAGATCTTTGGTTAGGCTAATTGAGGACTTAGGGTATGCCAAATGCTTTATGCTGCTTTTTTTTTTTTTAAGATTTTATTTATTTATTTTTAGACAGAAAGGAAGGGAGGGAAAAGGAAAGGGAGAGAAACAATAATGTGTGGTTGCCTCTTGTGTGCCCCCTACTGGGGACCTGGTCCGCAACCCAGGCCTGTGCCCTGACTGGGAAGCAAACCGGTGACTTTTTGGTTCTCAGGCCAGCACTCAGTCCACTGACCCACACCAGCCAGGGTTGTGCTGCTTTTTAAGATAGTAAATCCAGCCCTGACCAGGTTGGAGTGTTGTCCTGTACACCAAAAGGTTGTGAGCTTGATTCTGCATCAGGCCTGTACCTAGATTATAAGTTTGATTGGAAGCAACCAAATGATGTTTTTCTCTCTCTGTCTCTCTCTCGCGCGTGCGCGCTGCCTTCCTCTTTCTCTCAAGTTAATAAACATAGGTTACCCTCAGGTGAGAATTAAAAAAAAAAAAGGATAAATTCCATGAAGAGATATGGGGCCAAGGAGGCATAGATGAGATTTGGGAAATGGAGTGTTACTATTTTAATTTTAACTTTGAAAACAGTTCATGAAATGGGGAGATTAGGTCTAAGGTTTCTGGAAGAGGCTTACTCTGGGTTGGGACTTTGGCTGTACAGAGTCCACCTCTGATCTGTGAAGTCCTGACTTATCAAGATGGAGTTTGGCATTGCCTCAAGAGGAAGCTTTGTTATTGAAAGGAAGACATGTGGTTTGGTGGTGACTAGTAAGCAGGTTCAGATTGATCATGTTCCTGTAGGTAGGTTCTCTAGTGTCTAATTTCTGCTGAAGGCAGAGGAAAAGAAAAACATGAACAGGGGTCAGCGTCATTTCCAAAGTGATGTGCTTTCTTCCTGTGTTTCATGTGGAAAGGATGGTAGGGGACAGTATGCAGGAAGGATGATCGGGGCAAGCTTTGATGGGAGCTCTGATAAGCAGAAAGGATAGAGTCTAGCTTTTGTTAAGATTTAAGTGGCAGAACTAGTAGGAGGTCAGGCCAACTGTCCTTACTGAACTATTGGGCAGAAACAAAGTCTCCAACCTATGGGAACACGTTCCTGAGCCATGTGCTGTGGGGAGACTCAGTACTTAGAAGTGGATGAAAAGAAGGTGGTTAGGAAGAGTAGAATATATGAAGAGGTGGTTCGCAGAATAGTCTCCCCAAGAGGTACCTTTCTTCACAACCTAGTTCAGTGTATTACTTGGTCATCTTCTGTGCCGCCTTTCTCATGTATGCTCTAAGTTTCTAAGTTCTGGAATATAAACTTTTTCCTTAAAAGAATTGATTTTTAGTCTAGAGTGCTGAGTGAGAGTAAGCGTATGGCGATCCCAGGAAGGTCCTACATTCTTGTAGCTCTGGCTACAGCTTTACTTGTAGTATACCTCTTGAGGGTGGAGGCTCTCTGATTCGGCATCAGTGTTCAGAATCTGTTGTAGCTAGGTTTGTGTGTTGGATGTGTCCTTTTCCTTACAATGCTGTGATATCGGGTCAGTGAAGGTCTGAGCTTATTGATCTTCACTTTGTATTCCTTGCTCAGGGTGGAGGAGAAAGTTATTTCCCAATTTCTTAGTTTCTGTCCTTTACCTTTAGGTGTGTCAAGAGCCCCACCTTCTTCAGGGGTGCCTCCAGCTTCCACAGCACAAGTCTCTTCTGGCCAGGGTGCATATGGCCAGTTTGGCCAAGGAGATATACAGAACGGGCCTAGCTCCACTGTTCAGATGCAGAGGTATGTACTTGGGTCAACCTAAAACTGGTCCGATGAAACTGGAAGGATTAGGAATGTATGAGAGCCTGTTTCCCTTTTCCTTTTTTTGTTTCGTTTGTTTGCCTTTTATTTATTTATTTACGATATTTATTTACTTATTTTTATGAATTTAACATATTTTCTTTTTTCATTGAGTTTATTGGGTGACATTGGTTAATAAAATTGTGTAAGTTTCAGGTGTACAGTTCTATAACACATCATCTGCATGTTGTATTGGGTGTTCATCACCCCAAATCTAGTCTCCTTTTATCACCATTTATCCCCTTTACCATGTTCTACCTTCCCCCATGCCCCTCTCCTTCTGGTAATCTCCGTGTTGTCTGTGTTCATGAAGTGGTTTTCTTTTTTTTCTTAATCCCTTCTTTTTGCCTTTCTTTTAGACCCCTCTTCTCTGTCCTGTACATTTTTGTATTTTGTTTTTATTTTTCCAGGTTATAGATGCTGCTACTGTCCACTCTGTGGATTACTGACCTCTCTTAGTACCTGGATTCTTTTGCATATTATTTGTCTTTCTTTGAACTTGAGGTTTTTTTCCTGCCTAGACACATATCTTCAATAATTATAATATTTCAATCATACTGAGCCTACCTAAGGGAGAAACCAGAAAAAGGGACCTTAGGACATCTGTCTCCTCTGACTTTCCTCTTTCCTCTAGATCAGGCACTTAGTAGGACTTATTGGTTAAGTTCAGGTGTGACCAGTTGTGAAAGAAAAGATCGTAAAGGAAAACCATATATGTCTTTCTGTGAAAGCTTTCATTATTCACCAAGGCCAATATATTATTGTGATGATCATCATTAAAAAAACCCATATAGATGACAAAAACTTTGGTGGTACATGATATGTATAACTCTGGGGAGGGTGTATAGTAATGGAAGAGTCACTTACTGACATTTTTATTGGGTGTCCAGAATGTACATTGAATGCAAACCTGGAGAAAGATCCTGAGAAGCTCTCCTAACCTCGGGTGTTTGAATATTCTGTAAGCAGCATATAGAATTCATTCATTCATCCACTCAAAAAAATATTTATTTTGTACTATTATGTATCAGGCATTATTCTAGAGGTTGGAGATTAAGCAGTAAACAAAACAGACCAAGTCTCTGCCCTCATGAAGCTTACAATCTAGTGAAGTACTCAGAAGATAACAAGTAGACGATGTAAATAAAGAAAACAGTGAGGATATAGAGCATGACTGTAAGGAGGTAGGAAGCTGTTTTAAATACATTGGTCAAGGAAAGCCTCTCGGAAGTGGTTTTCATAACCTCAGTGAAATGATGAAGGGAGCTCTCCAAAGGCCTAGGGGAAGTGTGATGGATAGCGGGCACAAGTGCAAAGGTCCTGATGGAGAGATTAATTTGGTGGATGTGAGGAAGAGCAAGGAGGCCAGTGTGGCTAGTCCAGTGGAGAGTAGAGGAGATGAGGAAGAAACATAGGCAGGAGACATACTATGCAGTGCTTGTTAAGAAGTTTAACTTTGATTTTAGTTGCTGTGAGAAGCCTTTGGAGAGTATTAAGCTGGGGAGTAATGTTCCTATTTATTTGTTTATTTGTGCAATGGATATTTTGCAGTGTAAAACCCATACAAAAATACATACAAGACAAATTATGGCTTAATAGATTATTATAAAGTGAACGCCCTTGTAACCACAACCCAGGCAAGAAATAGAACTGTCACATAACCTGAAAGCCCCGTTCATTTACCTCAGTTAAATCATAACTCTCTCCCTCCTCCCATAAGTAACCATTATCCTAACTTTTATGGAAACTATTTTCTTGTGTTTTTAAAAATAGTTTACACTTAAAGGTACATTCCCTAGATACCACAGTTTAGTTTTGCCTATTAAAAAAAAACAGCCTTAATGTGTCTTTTAAGTCTATGGGTTCCCTCTGTATCTCTTACTCTTTATCATTGAAGAATCCAAGCTAATTGAACTGAAGAGTTTCCCTCAGCCTGGATTCTCCTAATCGCATGTTCATGTTATAGTTTAATGTGTTCCTCTTTCCTCTGTATTTCCTGCAAATCTGAGTTTGATTTCTTTGTGTAATGTAGGCCAAGGCTGTAGGAGGGACATAATATCTTGTGTTCCCTCATTTTGTGAAGTTAGGAGTTGTTGATACTTAATGCATAAGTAGGTTAATTTGTTGGGTTTTCAAAATGGTGATATTCCAGTTCTTTTGTTTCTTTTTCATTCATTTGTTTGAATACCATTATAGACAATTTTTGTCATCTGTTATTTGGTTATCATTTGTGAAATTCATGTAAGGTAAATGCTTAATTCTTTACCTTTATTTACCAGTTTACAAGGGAATGGATTGGTTTTCTGTTATCTGCTGAAGGTGACCAGTTCTTTTTAATATCATTATGAATTTATGGACTTTTAACATATTTGATGGGTTTCAATCCATTGTAATTATTATCATTATTGAAGTTGAAAATGTCCCATTTTGGCCAATGGGAGCCTCTTCATTGATTCCTGAGTCCTTTTGACATGACCCTAGTAATCTTTAAGTATGATAAGATGTTCCAGGCTTATCTTACATGTTTTATTCCCCAGACCAGGAGTTAGCCATTTTCCCAAGAAATCTTTTACTTAGTTGGTGAGAAATGATATTATTTTACTGTAATCTGAGCGCTAGGCATGTTCATTGCTACCTGACTGGTCACTTTCTGGGCCTTTTCAGTGGGTATAGCTAAGAAATATATATATCTACATATATTAAAGGTAAAATACCTCATTGTTTTGAATTTGTACTTCTAAATCAACTGAAGACCGCAGAGCCTTTACTTGACCTCTGAATTATATTTATATCTCTTTTCTTCAAACCAGGAATCTTGGTTCTTAAGGCCGTGGGATGATGGAATTAGAATACTGGAATATGCCACAATTTCTCACTTAATTTTATCCCTGTCATACACAGCAGTCTCAGTACAACAGTGCTAACACTGTCACAAATATGGTTACTAAAAATGTTACTTAAAAGTTTGTATGTGCTCTTCTTATTCTCTAATAATTTTTGAAAAAGATCTTATTTATTTTAAAAAGAGGTCAATTTTCTGGATTCAAGAGTAAAAGTAAGGGTTCCTGTTAGGATGTTATTGCAGTAATTCAGGTAAGAGATGATGGCAGTGGTAGAGGTTTGAGAAATAGATCTGGGATACATTTCGAAGGTAGAGTCGATAGGATTGGACCTGAGTTAAAAGAGAAAGAGGAATTCTGTATGTCTCTTAACTTGTTGGCTTAAGAAACTGGGTGCTATTTATTGAGGTAGGAAGTATTTGAGAAGGAATGGATTTGGGGGGTGAAATGAAGGGTTTTATTTTGTTTATGATAGATTTAAGAAAGCTACTAGCTGGGAGACTGGTGAACATGGCAGAGTAGGTTTTGGAATATATAAAAAAATTTCTTTTAAAGCTTCTAGCTACCAAGTAGAGATATTGATTGGGTAGTTTTATATACTATAGCTGAGGAAGGATGTTGGGACTGGAGATATAAATTTGGAGGTCTTCGGTATAGAGATATTACTTAAAGCCACGGGACTAGATGAAATCACTCAGAAAGTGAGGGTTGAGAGTAAAGAATAGAATTGAATACTGAACCTTGGAGTTTACCAACATTTAAAAAGAAGTTAGAGGAGGAGCCCTCAAAAGACAATGAGAAAGAGCAGTAGTGAGGTAGGAGATTAGGCAGGAGGAGAGTGTTGCATCCTGGAACTGGATGAAGAAAGAATTTCAGGAAGGCAAGAGTAATTAGCTGTGTCATTTGCTGCTGAAAGGTAAGATGCGGACTGAGGATTGACCTAGGGCTTGGCAAGGTTCAGCATCATTGATAAATGTAGTTTCAGTGGAGATAGGAAGACAACTGTTTCGCTGGAGTGGGTCACAGAGTTTCAGCTGGGTAGTAGATTACTATAACCTGAAAAGCTACTTGCTGCAAACATCGAGAAAGGAGAAAGGAAATAGAAGCAAAAAAATTTTCAAGTGCATAATCAAGCTTAAAAGAAAGTGAAATCTGCAAGTGCTAGAGAGAGCAAGTGGGAACTGAAAATGAGAGTGGTAAGCTGACACGGTGGCTGCCTGTGGAGAGGGTGGGAAGTGTCATCCTGAGAATCTGGTGCTTAAGTTTAAGCAGGTATTGGAGATGGAGGATGAATCTTTTGGCTTCTCTGAGCTGAGGTTTGGAATGAAGACCTTGTTTATGAAGTCTGGACTTGGGCTGCCCCTTTCATGAACAGATCGACTAGGGAAAAAATCTGCACCCTGGCAGAGAGAGAATCCTGTTTCTCTGGGGCTGGCTGTGGATAATTAGGGAAAAAAAAGCTCTGGGACTGCAAATGAACATGAGGGATCTATTTGGAGTGACGAAAGTGTTCTAAAGGTAGATTCTGGTGATGGTTGCACAGCTCTATAAATTTACTAAAAATTGTGAATTGTAAAAAGAGTGAATTTGATGGTATGAAAATTATATGTCAAAGCTTTCTAATTTGATCTTGGGTGGTACCATCTTCCAGAAGCAAATGCGAAACAACCACACTCCCTCAGCCTAGTGTGAAGAAATTCTCAGGAAAAACAATATTGATTAGAGTAAACAGAGACTATTAGAGGAGTGCAGATAGTAGGATAGTACCTTGAAAGCATTAAGGGAATATAATTATCAACTTAGAATTATGTCCCTCTCTAAGAGAGAGGGCAAATACAGACATTTTCAGACACAGACTGAGAGTTTATTATGTATAGACTCTGATTGCGAAAACTGCTAAGAAAAAAAAGAAAGAAAAGAAAATGAACCCAGAAAGTAGGAGCTTTAAAGAGACAGAGAAACAGTAATTAGAGACAGAGACAGAGCATAGATCAGTTCTTGTACAATATTTGGCTAAAAAGAGAAGCTAAAGCTTAAGGGAGGTGTGAGGTTTTCAGGAATTTTATTTGGATTTTTAAAAAGAATTGAGATACAATTTACATACCATGTGAATTTAAAGTGTACAATTCAGTGGTTTTTATTGTATTCACAGTTATATGCAACCATCATCACAGACAATTTTCAAACATTTTACCACCTCGAGGAGAAATATCTCCTTTAGCTAAGGAGCTGCGCCTGTGTAGCTATTCCTTCAATTCCTTACGCCCACAACTCTAAGCAGCTACTAATTATTTTCGGTGGCTATAGATTTCCCTATTCTGGACTTTCATATGAGTGAAGTCATATACTATGTGATATTTTGTAACTGACTTCCTTAACTTAGCATAACTTTTCAGTGTTTGTATTGCAGAATGTATCAGTACTTTTCTCTTTTATGGCCAAGTAATATTTCATTTTATGGATATAATACCACATTTTGTTTATCTGTTTATCCCCTGTTGGACTTTTGGGTTTTTTTACTCTAGTTGGTTATTTTTTGAGATGTTTGTATGTTTGATTGAATGGAAAGTACACTGGGGCCCTGGCTGGTATTGAGTGCCAGCCAGTGAGCCAAAGGGTCACCAGTTTCATTTCTAGTCAGGGCACATGTCTGGGTTGTGGGCCAGGTCCCCAGTAGGAGGCATGCGAGAGGCAACCACACATTGATGTGACTCTCCCTGTCTTTCTCCCTCCCTTCCCCTCTGTCTAAAAATAAAATCAATAAAATCTTTAAGAAAAAAAAAAGGAAAGAAAGTATATTGGGGCCCTGGCTGGATACTCAGTTGGTTAGAGTGTCATCCTGAGATACCAAGGTTGTAGGTTCGATTCCTGGTCAGGACACATATAAGAATCAAGCAGTGAAAGCATAAATAAGTGGAATAACAAATTGATGTTTCTTTCTCTCCCTTCCTGCCTCTCTCAAAAATCAATAAATGAAAATTAAAAGAAAAAAAAAGTACATTGGAAAGGCAAGTTCCAGAATAAAAAAAGATATTCACACCTAAAATAGACATAAACACATAAAATAGTATCCAGACTATGTAAAGAGCTCCTGCTTTTTAACCAATAAGGAAAAGTCAACCCAATTGAAAAAATAATGGACAAAAACCAGAATAGGTTTTTACAAAGAAGAGATGCTAATAGCCAGAGAACATATTAAAAAGCCATTCATTGATGATTGCCAGATGGGAGGGGGGGTTGGGAGGATGGGTCAAAAAGGTGAAAGGGATTAAGAATTCTGTACAAATTGCCAGTTATAAAAATAGTCATGGGATATAAAATACAATATAGGGATTATAGTCAGTAATGTAATAACTATACATGGTGTCAGATGGGTGCTAGGCTCATCAGGGTGATCACTTCGTAAGGTATGTAAATGCCTAATCACTATGTTGTACACCTGAAACTAGTATAATATTGTATGTCAACTGTAGTTGAAAAATAAAATTTTTTAAAAAGATGTTCAACCTCATAGGTAATGAAAAACAATACAAATTAAAGAACCACAACAGGATTCTCCTATGTATAAATCAGGTTGGCAAAATTAAAAAGTTCAACAATACTAAATACTAAATATTGCTGAGGATATGGGGTAACAGGAACTCTTATCCACTGGTGTTCAGATGCAGATTTATACAACTATTTTGGGAGAATAATTTGGAATTATCTGTTAAAATTGAAGATATGCATACCCTATAATTCAGTTATTTCACTCATAATATGCTTTAGAAAAACTGATGTATGTAAACAAGTTTATTGGATGTTTGCCGTAGCAGCATTATTTGTAATATCCAAAT
>VMDR010009503.1:0-33231 GCA_007922815.1 Macrotus californicus
GTGTCCTCCTAGACTATAAGGTAGCTGTCATGGTTACTATATTAATGTCCATGGATTAAGTAAATTTTTATAATATTTAGCCTTCCTTTAGAACATTTTTTTAAAAATCACACAAAGTTTTGCAGGTTTCTTTATAAAACATTACAAACATATCTTGGCAAATTTATCAATGATTTAATATTTTATTGATGCAGTGGTTACTTATTTCTAATTTAAATCTATGATTTCTTATTCTTGGAGTCCTGAGTATAGTACTGTTTATCTACTAGAACAAGTTTGTTTTGGGGGGGACTATGACCCACAATAATAACTATATTTTATATCACAACTAAGCACACACACATATATATCTATATCTACATATATATAAATGTGTGCTTGTGTATACTTATAGCTAAATAAAGATGGGTGGATAAGTATAGATGTCATATTAAAAACAAGTTTCACAAAACAGTATATGCCTTTGTTACATGTGATGCCCCCTGATAGTTTCTATACTATTCTACTTTATTAGGAAAAAATTGTAGGTACAATAGACAAAATTTATTTCAAAACCCACTAATCAGTTATAATGTGTAATTTTAAGAACGTATCAGGTACAGGACAGAAATTGTGTCTTTTTTTTTTTATTTTATTGCTGTTCAAGTACACGTCTGCATTTCCCCCCCACCACTACCCCATCTGCCATCCCCACCTCCCTCCTGATTCCACCCCTTGTTGGTTTTGTCCACGAGTCCTTTATACGTGTTCCTGACAACCCTTCCCCCATTTCCCCCCATTATCCCCTCCCAGCTCCCCTCTGGTTACTTTCAGATTGTTCTTAATTTCAATGCTTCTGGTTATATGTTACTTGCTTGTTTCTTTTGTTGAGGAGATTCCACTTAAAGGTGAGATCATATGTTATTTGTCTTTTACCACCTGGCTTACTTCACTTAGCATAATGCTCTCCAGCTCTTTCTGTGCTGTCGCAAAGGGTAGGAGTTCCTTCTTTCTTTCTGCTGAGTAGTATTCCATCATGTAAATGTACCATGGTTTTTTGATCCACTCATTTACTGATGGGCACTTAGGTTGCTTCCAGCACCTTGCTTTTGTAAATTGTGCTGCTATGAACACTGGGGTGCACAGATTCTTTTCGGTTGGTGTTTCAGGGCTCTTAGAGTATAATTGCAGCAGTGGAATTGCTGGGTCAAAAGGCAGTTCCATTTTTAGTTTTCTGAGGAAATTCCATACTGTTTTCCACAGTGGCTGCACCAGTCTGCATTCCCACCAACAGTGCACTAGGGTTCCCTTTTCTCCACATCCTCTCCAACACTTGTCTGTTGATTTGTTTATGATGGCCATTCTGAGGGGTGTCAAGTGGTATCTCATGGTGGTTTTAATTTGCATCTCTCGGATGGCTAGTGATGCTGAGCATCTTTTCATATGTCTCTGGGCCCTCTGTATATCCTCCTTGGAGAAGTGTCTGTTCGGGTCCTTTGCCCATTTTTTAATTGGATTGTTTGTCTCCCTGGAGTAGAGTCGTGTGAGTTCTTTATATATTTTGGAGATCAAACCCTTGTCTGAGTAATCATTGGCAAATATGTTTTCCCATATAGTTGGTTCTCTGTTCACTGTAATGCTGTTTTCTTTAGCCATGCAGAAGTTTTTTACTTTAATGAGATCTCATTTGTTTATTCTTTCCTTTATGTCCCTTGCTCTAGGGGACATATCGGTGAAAATATTGCTGCGTGGAATATCTGAGATTTTCTTGCCTAATTTCTCCTCTAGGACTTTTATGGTGTCATGACTTATATTTAAGTCTTTCATCCAACTTGAATTTATTTTTGTGTATGGTATAAGTTGGTGATTGTTTCATTTTTTTGCATGTAGCTGTCCAGATCTCCCAATACCATTTGTTGAAGAGGCTACTTTTACCCCATTTTATACTTCTTCCCCCTTTGTCAAATATTAATTGACCATAGAGACTTGGGTTTATTTCTGGGCTCTCTACTCTGTTCCATTGGTCTATGTGTCTGTTCTTATGCCAGTACCAGGCTGTTTTGATGATAGTGGCCTACAGTACAGTTTGATATCAAGTATTGTGATCCCTCCTACTTTGTTCTTGTTTCATAAAACTACTCAACCTAATAACTAAATTTGACAAAACAGCAGGATACAAAGTCAATATTCAGAAATCAAAGGCATTTTTGTATAAAAACAATGAAACATCAGAAACAGAAATCAGGAAAAAAATCCCATTTGATATAGCAACAAGAAAAATAAAGTACCTAGGAATAAACCTAACCAAGGAAGTAAAAGACCTGTTCTCAGAAAACTATACAACACTGAAGAAAGAAATTAAGGAAAACACAAATGGAAGCATATACCATGTTCATGGATTGGAAGTATCAATATCATCAAAATGTCCATACTACCCAAAGCAATTTATAGATTCAACGCAATCCCCATTAAAGTACCATGAAGTATTTCACAGATACAGAACATTTCAGAAATTTATATGGAACCATAAATGACCCCAAATAGTATCTTCTTTCTTTTTATCTTCACTACTATTACAATCCTTGGTACTCAACAAGTGTTTACTTAATAAAGTATACTGAATGATGGAATAACAAAATGAATATTAAAGTAAATGAAAGTAGCTTTTGTGAAGGTACATAAAATTGTGAGCAATTAAAAACCCTTCACATTTTTATTAGTGTTATTGCTATTATTGTTAGTAACATAACAGCTAATATTATTATTAATTGCATTCTATGCACCAGACACTATGCTCAGTTCTTTATCTGAATTTCTGCATGCATTCTTCACAACAGTCCTGAGATAGCAGCTACATAGTCTCTTATCTTTTATTAAAAAATTTAGGGAAAGAGAGTTTTAAGTAATTTGTCCAAGCTCACACAACCAACAAGTGAAAGAACTGGTTTAAATTCAAATCCTAATTTTTTGAAATTACATTTATTCTTATTAACTTTCAACATTGATATCTAGAGATTCAGCATCACCCAATTTTCCCTCAGCTAAAAAGAGCCCAAATATCCATCAACAAGTAAATGGATAAAACTCTAATTGTAGTACATATATATACAATGGAATGCTATTCCACAATAGAAAGGAATAAACTATTGTTACACACAGAAGAGATAAATATAAAAGTCATTATGGTGATTGAAAAAGTCCAGAAACAAAAAGTACACATTAGATGGTCCAAATTAGATAACATGGTAGAAAAGACAAAACTTTAGTAACAAAAAAAAAAGAACAATAGCTGTTTGGACCAGGTTTGAGAGAGAACTGACTGCAAAGGGACATGAGAATGTTTGAAGCTATGGGAAAATTAAACATACTGATTGTCGTGGTGGTGGTGGTTGCACAGCTGTATACACTCATCAAAACTCAGAATACACTTAAGAATGGGTGCAGTATATTTGAATGTAAATTCTACCTTAATAAAGTCAATCATTTTGTTTTAAATTTGCTTTTTCTTCCTCTTCTCTTCCCTTTCCCTTCCCAAAAAAGCCATTAGGTAAGACAGAACGAGACAGGTCTCTACCTACACCCCCAAAACAGCCTAGCATGGAGTTTCAGAGCCTACGTAGGTTGAAGAGTATGTCCCTGCTGGGGGCCGTGTCAGAGCTCCAGTTAAAAGGATTACCATAGAAAGGATGGGCGAACAATTTGATATCAGAATCAACTCTCAGCAGAATGAGGAGGGCACATATGGAAAGCCTGATGTTGGCTGTCAGAGTCCAAGAAGAGTGATGTGGGCATACACACATGGGATAGCCCAGAGAGGGTTTCCAGAGCTCAAGTCTCATAAAGAGGTAATCTATGTAGGAAGAGGACCAGCGCCAGATGTAAGACCCAAGTAGAACTAGGGTGTCCATGTGTGGGCATCAACTAAGATGCGTTAACAAGCCCAAGCATAGTAAGGAGGCATGCATAGGGAAAGGAAGACTGGTGTGGGGTATCAGAGCCCAAACAGGGTGAGGAAGGTGTTCACAGAGGGCCAGAAGCAGTCATGCATGTGGATTCAGAGTATTAGTGGGATGAGGAGAGCAACTACATAGAGAAGAGGTGACAGTGGAGGCAGGATATTGGTTTCACCAAGGAAGACTGATAAAATGAGTAAGTACATTAAAGAAAATAGAAACCAATTTTCTCACTGCTGGAGAAGAGAGTTATAAATATGAAAAAGGAGAAATGCTGTATTTAGAATGGAATGAAAGGTATGAGTATGAACATTTTTTAACATATACAGATATATAGAGAAACAGTCACAGTATGCATATAAACACTCACACACACACACATACATGTCTTAAAAAGGCTGAAGGGCACTCACACTCCAATAGCAATAAGTACAACTAGGCCCCAGATCTTGGCTTCTAAATACTGTTCTCTACTGAGCTCCTTGAAAAAAATGGCTGTTTCCAGGTTAGAATAGGGAAAATACTAAATAAGCCTTGGGACATCCTGTATTACCAAAAAGGAAAGAACTACTCAAAGAATGATGGGTACAAGTCAAAAACACAGAAGCCAACCCGAAAGAGCTCTCAAATGCCAAATTTTGAACAGTCTTGAGCATCGAAATAAATTATATTCCCAGGTTAGAACTGATTGCATAAAATAAGAAACAACAAGTACATAACATAAATAAATCACTGAATAAATTGAAAATTTGACAAGGAAATTTACTTTTGTTTAATTTTATTATTATTATCCTTATTATTACTCCTACTACTCCTACTACTCCTCCTCCTCACCCATCAATTTTAGAGAGCAGGAAGGACAGGAGAGAGAGAGAGAGAAACATTGATGTGAGAGAAACATCAACTGACCACCCCCTACCCCACATACACCATGAACAGGGACCAAAACCACACCGAGGAATGTGCCCTGAGAATCAAACCCACAGTCCTCCAGTTCATGGGACGATGCTCCAACCAAAGGAACCACACGGGCCAGGGCAGGAACAGGATATTTACATAGTTTGAAAATTCCTCCCTACAAAACCCTAAGTACAAAGAGGCAAAGAGTAACTTCACAGTGAAGAAGGCTATCAGACAATACCTTTATCAAGTGATCAAAGCTGACATCACTAACGGGACAAACCAAAATGTGCCTCCAGGCAGGATAAGAACAGCACGGCACTGCTTCTCTGACACTCCTGTTGAAGATGCACTCCTAAACCCAATCGCTTGGCTACTTAACACAAACCCAAATTGAGGAGCATTCTGTAGAATAACTGGCCTACAATATTAAAAAGTGTCAAGGTCATCAGTGTCCAGGGAAAACTGAGGACACACTGACGTCTGAAGAAAACTACAGAGATGTGACAACGGAAAGCAATAATGTGGTTCTGAACTGGTATTTCTGCTATAAAGGATATTATGAGGACAAAAGGCTAAGCCTGAGCACGCTCTGAGGAACAGATAGTAACAATGTATCTATGTTGATATCCTAATTTTGATGACCGTGTACTGGTCATATAGGAGAAAAAGCTTTATCAGTAGGAAACACACACAACATTTGGGGGCGATGTGCTGCAGTAGGCAATTTACGCTCACGTGGTTCAGGAAAAAAAGTTCATGAAACTTGAAGAAAGTACTTGCAATGATTTTTTTAAGAATGAAGATGTTTCGAAATGTTTTATATTTAAAAAATAAAATAAAAAACAAATTTCCTTCATCTCACAAAGGGTATCCACAAAAAAGACATAGTAGCTACCACACTTAAGGGTCAATGATGGAAACGCTCTCTTAAGTTCAGGAGCAAGACACGAACAATCCAGTATTAAACTGGAGCTCCTGGCCAGCGTGTAAGGCAGGGAAAAGTACAAACACTGGAAAGGAGAAAACATAACTGCCATTCCTGCAGATTACATGCTTATCTAAATTTTAAAAACTCAAATAAATCTAATGATAAATTATTAGAATGGCTGTATCAAGACTGCTAGATACACACTCCATAAATCCATGTCCGTTGTATTTCTGTATACCAGCAACCTTCCATTAGAAATGGCAGCACTTACAACTACAAAACTTTAAGTACCAGAAATATATCAAAAAAATTACACAATATTGTAAAGGAAAAAAGTATAAAATTTCATTGAAAACATTTAAACTAAATCAATGGACCTATACAGTGCGCTTTTGGATAGTAAGTCTAAATAAATATTCCAAGATGTTAATTCTTCCTGAAATTATTCTATAGATTCAATGTTATTCCTATTAACACCTCAAAAGAGTTTTTCATAGGGCTCAACAAAATGATTCTGACATTTTATGAAAAAGCGAAGACTAAGAACAGTTAAGACACTTTAGCAGAAGAGCAAGGTAGGGAACCATGGTGATATATTACCAAATCTCATATAAGCAGCAGATTATCTAACTCAGCAGTGGGGTAGTGTCACATAAATGAACATCTGTTCATTAAAAAGCAGGCACTGCATATCAGAGAAGAAGAAATGGACTTTTTATATTTTTAGTACTGAACCTACTGATTATTCATAGGTAAAAAATGAAAGTGCATCTCTACTTCCCACCTTATCTATACCAAAATCAATTCTGAGGCATTGGTAATTGTAAAGGTCAAAACTTTTAATTTTTTAGAAAAGAACAGATTTTTATGGCCTCAGAGCCAAGCAAGGATACATTAAACAAGGATTTCTAATAACACAAACCACAAAGAAAAAGTCTGATAAATTCAACTATATTAGAATTGAGAAGTTTTGTTCATCAAAGGATATCAGAGTAAAAATGTAGGCCACAGCAGGGAAGAAGATATTCACAACACATACAACCAAAAAAATACTTACATCTGGAGTATACATAAAAAAACCCCCTCTAAATCACACAGAAACACACGTATGTATGTGCGTGAACATTTCATAAACATACAAAGCAGCTCAAATTTATTACTAATTAGAAAAATGCAAAATATAGCCACAATTAAATATCACTACACTCCCACCACAGGACAAAAATTAAGAAGTTGGATAATGCCAAGTGTTATGTGGAACAATGGATAACAGTAGCTACCGCCGTTTATGAAACACATAAAATAATTTTTTAAAACATTCTGGTATTGACACAGTAGAATATTGCCATGACCCTTGATTCAGAAATTCCGCTCCTGGTTAGTTATAGCATCTTTGAAATGTATTGAAAAAATTACACAATATTTTTGTGTAAGAATCTTTGCACATGTGTACTAGGAAAATGTTCCTATCAATATTATTTTTAAAAATCAGAAAGAAACAAGTAGACATCAAGAATAAAATAAACAAAGACATTGTTCACAGAGCACAAAAAATATGGAAATGAAATTAATGAAGTAGAACATAAAAATATGAATAAACCTAGAAAATGATGAATGAAAAGAATCCAGTCACAGAAAAACACTTATGATGTGATTTCATTTACATTAAATTCTAAAAGAAGGAAAACAAGTTTTCACAGGGACAGAAGCAGAGATCCTTAAAAATTAACAGGAAGAGAAAAGGAAGTGCTAGAATCTGGTAAGGGAAGGTGCTGCCACCAGGAGGAACATAGGGAGCTTCTCAATGTCTCACTGCTTAACCTGGGGAGTGGGCAAACCTGTTTCCTGTTACTCATTAAATTGGACCCATGTGTTGTATATACTCTTTATACGCGTATTTCATAAACTACTTTTTCCCAGGAGTGATGAGAAAAGTCTGGGGATGTAGAAGCATGAGCTTCCTGGCTTTTACGTGGTTCTCTGCCACAAGTGGCAGTCATTCAGCAGCTCCTTGACTGGTAACTGCGCTCACCCAGAACGCCGCTGCTGCGTTCCACCGCCACCTTCCACTACACGCATGCGCACAGAATCAAACCAGGGGAAATTACTGGTTTTATCCTGACACTGGCGGTAAGAGCTAGTAATAAAACAAAACATTTGCATATTATATTTGGCAGCTCTTAAAACACCACCATTATATCTTTCTTTATTTTTATCCCCCAAACAGGTAGACAGGTATGAATTGTCAGGATCAAATATTTTGTAATCACACAGAAAATGTCAGAAAGAGATACCATCATGTTCTCATTATCCCACCTTAGATTTTTCATTTTCTTTTCAAGGACAAAACAGATGCTGAATATGATAAAAGCAAACAAGGAAAATAATACAAAGAAATGAGAGGAAAGAAATGGGCATGACCACTTTAAAAAACTTCAGTTTCTACTAAAGCTGAGTATCTACCTACCGTATGACTCAAAGGTATACACCCAAAGGAAGTACATATATATGTTCACCAGAAGACATGCACTAGAGCATTGCAGCAGCACTACTCATAACAACTAAACACTGGAGAACTGCCTAAATGCCTATCGACTGTAGAACAAAAGAAACTGTGATATATTCACATCATAATTACAATATTCTACAACAATGAGAATGAATGCAAAAAATGGATGACTCACGAATATGTTGAGCAAAAGAAGCAAGATTTTAAAGAGTGTATATTAGTTCATTTATGTAAGGTGCAAACACAGGTAAACGTATCTATCTTTTCATAAATCTGGAGGTCACCATTAGAAATGTGAGGTACTGACTGGAAGGAGCTTCTGTTTTAGGGTTCTGGTAACATTCTGTTTCTTGCTGAGTGCTGGCTGCATGGGTTTTTCAGTTTGTAAAAATTCACTGAGGCAGACATTTCTGAACGGTACCCCTTTCTAGATGCACGTTGTCCTTCAAATGTTTGAAATGAGATGTAGAGAATTAAAGAAAGAAGACAAGCCACTAAAAATTACTTTTCCCATATATCCCATATTTTTCAGGTCAGAGTCAAAATTCTTAGTCAAAATTCCCTGAATTTCGGTAATACAATATAAGAAGTATTAAATTAAAATATTTCAAAAGTTCTGGGTTCAAACTATAATTTGCATTAGTATGCAACTGGGTGACCTTGACAAATGCAGTAAAATCTTGGATTCTCACTTTTTTGACTATTAAAATAGGATTGCTGCTGTCCTCCCTACCCCACAAGTGTTGCTATGATGAAGAAAATAATATATATGAAAGCACAGTTAAAACTACAAGTAATTCTGAACTGTGTATAACAAAAACAAACACCAGACCAAAGGCTAACTACAATGGTTTATAATTCTCAACGGTCTGCAATGAGATTTTTGTTCAAGGCAACTCTTAAACACAGAGGCCTACTTAATGAAACAAAGATTCCATCGCTCGGGGTTTGCCTGAGGGGATGAGAAGTGATGGTAAGGACAGTGCTGGAGGCTGCCTTCATATCCTCCTCTCCCTGCTGTCACCCAAGGTGTCGTGTAGAAGGCCACAGTGTGAAGGTCTTGGAGTCATAGAGACTGGAGTAAAATGTCCTGATTTCATCACTGACTAGCTTTCTGAGCCTCAACTTCTTCAACTATGAAGTAGGTCAGTACCACCTACTTTTCAAGGACTAGAGATAAGGTATATCAGAGAACTCAGAACGATGCCCAGTATGCAGTGCATGACCACTATGTAAGTTTTATGTGCACAACTCTGTAAGACATACACATTCAGGCAATCACCAAAATTCAACTCTTTTCCAAGCAATGAAATTTGACCACTTTAGTCTAAAACGTGGATGTTGGCAACAACCTCCTAAATATTATGACTTAAACCAATCCCTCTGCCAATCATTTTCCACAAATCTCTTTAAGTAATTTTTAAAAAATATCAATTTGTCCAATGTGACCATGTCACTCACCTGGCTTACTATTTCCTACAGGATAATGTCCAAGTTCCTTTTGATGGCACACAGGCCCTTTACAATCTACCCTTAACCTATCTATCTTTCCTGCCTCTTCCCTAAAACCCAGCATTTTAACCATATGCAATTATTAACTAATCTTTAACAGAAAATATACTTGTTCAATAATCTTTTATTTTCCCCCAAAGAGTAAACACACATTGTAGAAAATTAGAATATATATATTTTTAAAAAAAGACATCATATTCTTACCATCCAGGTATTATCACTATAAACACTTTAATGCATATCCTCCTGGAGATACAGACATATAAGTAAAATATATGATCATAATGTACACACTTTCTATAACCTGCTTTCTTTAGTAAACAGTCTCTATCTTTCCATTTCAGTAAATTTTCACCTCATCTAATGTTCAAATTTCCACAATAGCCCCTAAATGTCCTTTCTAGTTGATCTGTCCAACCAGTATCCAATTCAAAATCTCACATTACACCTATTGTGCCTTAAATTTCTTTTAATGTAATACTGTCACCTCCCTGCACCAAATTTTGAGGTTACCAACAAGGTAATAAGGTGTCACTATTTTTCCTACAGAATTTTTATCAATCTAAATTCATCTGGTTCTTTCCTCTCTTATTCTTCTATCACCTGTTTCACCTGTAAAAATAAAGTTGTAAGTAATGACTTGAAATGAGAAATTACAAATAAATGTTCTTGGCTAGAATATATTATACATAATTCTCTATGTTATACATCATTTTGTGTATCACATGAGAAGATGTGTATCTGGCTAATCCAATTCATTAGTAATAAGAAAACTAATCTTTGGATTATGGTAGTAACAGTTTAATATCTCCAGTGAATAATTATGTTTTCCTTGCACCACAAAGTAATTTATATAGTGTTACTTTGGCACTATATGAACTGTCTGGGAACTCACTGCCCATATTCACCTAATGGTTGTAACAATTAATAATCCAGACATAAAGCAGAAATTTCATTAGAGTTCTTAATATGATGTTTCTCTAATTCTATCGCACTTTCTACATTTATTTGCTGGCATTCTTCAGCAAAGTTGAATTATCTTCCATCAAAGGCTTCTTTAGTTATTAAAATACAGGTACCACTATAAATGCAGCATAAATGCCTAATTCTTTCCTACCAATCCCTCAGTCATTGTGAGAAGTGCAGTGGATACCTGTGCTCATGCTGATTCCCCTCATCTCCCCAAAATTCTTTACCTGATAAACTCAACTTTCAGCTTGTACTCCCTATAACGGTATGCATTTAATTTCTTCACCTCCATTCCCAGAGCAACTTTTTCTCTCTTGCATACTACCTAACACAACACTTGACTGCATGTTTTTTCACTCCCCGGATTTGTCTTTCACAGGTAAGAATATCTTACATCAGTGCTATACACTTTGATTTGTGTATCAGTTCTGGTCCACAAACTGTTTCCTGTCTGAGAAATAATAAAAAGCTTACACCACAGTTTATAAACCAACCAGTCACTAAACAGTCTGGTTTGGATCAATTTTCTTCTTTGGTAGTAAGAATTTGTGGACGGATGAAAATGTGTTGATTTTTATTCTGACAGTGCTACTTTAACTCTCAATGGGCCGGTAACAAACTCTTCCTGTACAAACTACTGTGAATAGTACTACCTAATCATCCATTCACCCTTACTACCAGGAACACAAAAGGACTATAAACAGTAGCAGGCCAAGAGCTGTATCTCAAAAGGAGAGCAACTGAAAAGATTACACAGAGAGAAGTCAGTGTAGAAGAAGTGGGGGTCACAGGCATGTTGAGATATCCCTTCTGAAGTGAAGGACAAGTTGTTGTATCTGGATCTTTCTACAACCAAAGAAGATATACAACGTCAGCCTCTTTGAATTTTAGAGGCAGCCTATTCTTCATTTAGGTGTGTTATTCTGGCCCATTTGCCGAGTGACCTGAATAGCTAGCTGCTAATTCTGAGTAAGATCCAGAACTCTCTGCAACAGTTCCTGGCTGCTATGCAGGCTGCTCTGCCACCTGGGTCATATGACCCAGCAAATCCAACGGTGCTTGAAATGGAAGTGGCAGAGGCAGTTGGGAGACTTTAGCAAGCCTCTATAGGTGAATCTCAGTGCAGCCCCTTAGGAGCAAAGCCCTGCCTACCTCCATGGATAATTACTCTCCTTTTGAGACACAGCTCTTGGCCTGCTACTGGGTCTTAGTGACTAAATGCTTAACAGCAGGTCACCCAGTTACCAATACTGAGCTGCCCATCATGAACTGGGTATTATCTGACACACAAAGCCATAAAGTTGGGGGTGCACTGTAACATTCCATCATCAAATGCAAGTGGTACCAGTGTGAGAGGGCCCAAATAGGCCCTGAGGAAACAAGTAAGTCATACGAAGTAGCTCAAATGCCCATGTTCCCACTCCCGCTACACTGCCTTCTCTGCCCCAGCCTGCACTGCGGTCTCATGTGGAATTTCCTATGATCGGCTGACAGAGGAGAAGAAGACAGGTCTACTTTACAGATGGTGCTGTGCAACACATGGGCAACACCCAAAAGCGGAGAGCTGCAGTACTAGTCTCTTTCTGAGACACCCTGAGAAACAGCGGTGAAAGGAAACCCTCCCAGTGGGCAAAACTTGAAGCAGTGCATCTGGTTATTCACTTTGCTTGAAGGAAAAATGGCTGTGGTCAGTGGTTTGACAGAACAGTCAGGAACCTAGAAAAAACATGACTGAAAAATTGATGACAAGGAAATCTGAGAAAGAGCTATGTGTATAGATTTCTCTAAATAGTCAAAAAATATGAAGATATTTGACCTCAGCAAAAGATTTTAATAATCAATTGGGTAGGATGAATCTTTCTGTGGATACTAATCAGCCTCTTTCCCTAGCAACCCCTGTAATCCCCCAACAGGCTCATGAACAAAAGAGCAAAGGTGGCAGGTAGAGGTTACAAATGGAATCAGCAACATGGCTGACCCGGCTACAGTCACTGCTTCGCAACTAACCTGCCAGATGCAGAGATCAACACAGCCCCAATAAGGCTGATCAGGTACCTGGACGCAGGCTAATTCACTGTACTACTTCCACCATGGGAAGGGCAGCATTTTGTCCTTACTGAAATGGACACTTACACTGAATATGGATTTGCTTCTCGGCTCACAATGCTTCTGCCAAAACTACTCTCCGCGGACTTACAAAATGCTTCCCCAATGTAGGTGGGCCTCATCTAATCCATTGAAGGCCTGAAGAGAAGCAAAGGTGGAATAAGGGAGAATTCACTCTGTCTGTCTTCAAGTTGGAACACTGGTCAGCTGCCTTTGGACTTGAACTCATACTGGCAATTATACCCCTGGCTCTCCTGGTTTTCAGGCCTTCAGACTCAGACTGGAACTATACCCCCAGCTGTCCCGGGTTTTCAGCTTGCTGACTGAGGATCTTGGGGTTTCTCAACCTCTATAATCATGTGAGCCAATTCCTTATAATAAATCTCTCCACACACACAAACTTACTCTCGCTGTCTGTCTCTCTCTGCTCTTTTTCTCTGGAGAACCCAGACTAATTCCCAAGGCAATTCCTTCAAACTGGTAATAGACACTAAGGGGAAATCTAGGAAAGTGTAAAGGTGGCTTCTAATTTGCTTTTAACAAGCGGGGCTTCCTGATTGGGTCCTGAAAATCAAGAAAATCAAGATAAAAATGAGAGACCACTGGATTAAGAGATAACCAGCACTAAGGCAGGTAAGGTACTTGGAAAATTGCTTGATTAAAATGAATCTAGAATACATTTATTGAGTACTAGGTAACAGAAATTTTATATAGTTATATGTAAAGTTTTCAAGAGCTCTGTAAAATTCTGTTGCTTCCAATAAGAATCAACCTAAAACAATTATTTTCATGCTATTTATATTTTCATTAACCATTTCCCTTTTGCTTCCACTTCCTTATATAAATTTAATTCAATCTTATAAGGAAAATAATCTAATTAAATTTTGCTAAAAACAAGCAAGGAAAAGAATTCTGTCTGAGTTTAAGGATCATTGCCTTGGGGTATACCACTTAGAGGAGAGAGTCATAAAGTCAGAGAACACAGGAGATTATGTAACTACCTCTTTCTATGTGGACACACTTCTTTCTGAGCTAGTATTCAGTTGTATCTTAAAGAGCTTCATGTGTCACTGAAATAAAGGTGACTCCTCCCGGTAACTCCAATCTGTTATGCATAGCTTCAAGAAGGTACTGGTTGCTAGTGCTTAAGATCTTATGTTTGCAAGTGAGTGCAAAACCCCACCTCTCTGCTGGTAAATCCAGTACACAAATGGGGCATATAGAAAGATGCTAGGAGAATTTTTTGACAAATGGAATGAGGAAAACTAAGACAGATAGTTAAAGACTGGTTGGCAATTTACAGCCAGATAATAAATCACAGTCTTGTCTTCCCTAACCAAGGACAGTAAAAGCACATGGTTTACACATTCCAGACTGCTGGGGCAGACCTGCTGGGGTCCAGTCCATCTTTTGTGATATTCTTTAAAGGTAAAACTGACCAGAGAATGACCCTGACTCTTATATCCGCTCATTTTCATGAATCAGTATGTTAAAGCAATAGTCCCCAACCTCTTCGGCACTAGGGACTGGTTTCACGGAAGACAATTCTTCCATAGACAGGGGCGGATGGGGGAACAGGAGGCAGAACAGTCCCTAACCTTTTTGGCACTAAGGACTGGTTTCATGGAAGACAATTCTTCCACAGACAGAGGTGGGTGGGGGAACAGGAGACGGAGTGCAGGCAGGAATGCGAGTGGAGCTTTGCTTGCTTGCCCGCTGCTCACGTCCTCATGTGTGGCCTGGTTGGGGACCCTTGTATGAAAAGACACACCTGGAAAGACCTCCCCTAAAATTCCTGCTTTAGAAAACAGACAAAAACCCTTAAGACCAAGGACCCAGTGCAGGTGGACCCAGTGCAGGCAGGACCCAGTGCAGACCCTTGAGCATGCCTGCACCTCCCCACCCCACTTCTTTCCTCAGACATGTATCTTTGCTGGCTTTCTTCTACCTCTAAAGGTTCCCAGGAAACTTCAACCAGGAGAGCAGTGGCCACCACAGCTCGTCCCAGGCTAACCCCCTGAACCTGTCTCCAACGGCCCTCCTTTTGCCTCTGTAACTTGCTTCCTGAGTCCACCCAGTCCTGCTGGCTCTCTTCTTCTGCCTCCGGGACTTTCTTTCTAAAGGGCCAAGGCAGCCTTGCCCAGGCTCAACTCTTCCTCACACTTCCAATAGGCCAAGGCAGCTCGCACGGGCTCACTACTGTTCCTGTGATCTTGCCTCTTCTACCTCAAGCCTTTCCTTTTTTCACCGTCCCCAGCTTTAATAAACATACTCTCAAAATCACCTGGACTTGTGTTGTGAGATCTTTCCTGCACAGGGTGAAGAACCCACACACTCCAGACTATGCTGGGGCAGACCTGCCTCAGTGCTGGCCCTTTCCCAGTGACATGCTAACAATATGCAATGATCAGATCAAATTTTGAGCTGTGACCCAGTGAAGCTTCATAAGGAAGCATTTGCACAATTATAGTAATTTTTATAAAATTTTTGTTTATTTTAAAAAAATGGAGGGTTTTTGATTAGAGATATGTTTATCTTCTCTTTCTCTTACATCTATACTAAAATGATAGTAAAGAAATTTTTCAAAAATATAAACTTAGTAAGTGATTTATCAGAACTAAAAACAAAAACTTAGTGATTTTAGAAGGAATGGAGGAAGACATAACTAAAGTGTGTATATGTAAAAAAAATATGAACAGAATATGTTCTGTAAAACCCCAAAGAGGGCCAAAATGTTAAATACAGAAAAAGGTAAGCACATGACCTGTCAGGGTAAAAAAATGTGGAAATTGATTTGAAGTCTGCATAAGGCAAGAAGAGACTCCCAGTATTCTACTTCTATTCTAAGCAAAAATATCAGGTTTCTTCTCTGGAGAAACTACAATAACCTCAGAAGGAAAAATCTCCCACTTAGTGTGGATACTAAGGATCCACTGACATCCATCCATCACTGTAAAATAAAACCAGCCGGATTATAAGCCAGCTCCTGTATCAAGGAACCTTTTGGTTCTTCACTCTTAAATATTAATAAGCAACAAAGAATTATTTTATATGTTTGAAGAAAGATTCTAAGAGAAAGGAAAAGAAAATAGATATAATAAACAAAATAACCATTTAGAAAGACAGATAATTCAGGGAACCTGAGAAATCTTAACAAAACATAACAAAAACATTCTACTTACTGCAGTTACTGACAGAACAAGAATCGAATGCTATGAATAAGGATGGTATACAATAAAGAATTCTTGGACATTGAGAATACCGTTGCCAAAAAAAGTAATTCAACAGAAAGAGCTGGAATATAAAGTTGAATAAATATACTAGATAACATAATCAAGCCCCCCAAAATGGAAAATATGAAAGAAAAAATAAAAGACTGAGCAAACAATTCAGTTTTGGTTTGTGATTATGAAGAATACCAGAAAGATACAGGGGGAAAAAAAACCCAGGGTAAAACAAGAAACCATAGAAATGACATAATTTCACAGTACATGATTCTCCAAAAGAGCCCAGTAATCACCCATACATTAATTGGAAAACAAACAAGTACAATGAAACTCAAATCCTAGCACATCCTTATGAACTTCAGAATGTCAGGGAAAAGATTAAAATGTCAGAAATAAAAGATTTAAAATATCTCCCAGAGAAATTAAAAACAGGCAAAATACAATGTAAAATGGGTCAGAAAGTAGTAAACTTTTCTCAGTAGCTAAACTGGATCCTAGATAAGCAATACACTCATATTTAAGGGAAAACTCAGTTCCATCCCAGCCAAACTATTAATATCAAGGAAATGAGAGTAGATGAAGGTTTTCAGTAACACAGTGAGTGAAAAACAAAATAACATCCATTTGATCTCTCTTAGGAAGTAAATCAGGGATATATTCTAGAAAAATGGGGGAGTAAGCCTAAGGAAAAAAAAGATGTTATCCAGAAAATAAGAGGACCCAATCCCAGCGTGTGACGAAAGTAAGTCCGTGCAGGACAGCTCTAAAGAACCCCTAGACAGTACCTGTTCAGACCTGAAAGTCTGACTGAGGCGGAGAGGAGGACAGGGATACTATTTTTTTCATTAAGAAAATTTTTAAGCCATTATATGTATCACAAAAAGCTTTTTAAAATTTAGTAATATTAAAAGAAAAAAATTAAGAGGCAGTTATATGAAATCTTGGGACTCATTCAGCTTTTAACATCTTATTAGCATTCTGGGAAACTTTAAAGATGCCCTAAAAAGATTTCACAATTTCCTTCTCATAATTTTGCTGTCACTGCATAAACAAAAAGTCAATTTGATCAGTGTATACCATGTAAAATTTCAAAGGTTATAATGACAAAAAGGCATTAAGAGATTCAGTTTTTCAGGAAGTGCCTGGAAAACAGTTTTCTATTCTTATGGCACTTATACACCTATTCTCTCCTGAACTATGCTGCTTTTCTCAGTTCCAGAGATGGCCTGTCTTATCAGTGTGACATTCAGTCATGCTTTGTGTTCCAGGACAGTAAACCCAGGCACAAAAGGGGGTATGTGGTATAGCCAGGCCCCTGACTGACTCAAAGAAGATGTTTGAATACATTTTAGCTATTTCCCACCCTTTCTACCTCTCCTTCCCTTTGACTCTGAAGCTCCTGATCAGAAACCTTCTCCCTAGACGGGTAGGCAGAGAAACACTATAAACCAGTCCATCTCCTACGACAGTTAAACTAAACTGTAAGCTGTATGTCTGCATACTTCAAACATGAAATCCTTTCTGCCTTGACAAGAGTCAAAGAATCACATATCCAAAAAGGATCCTCTGCTTTCTTGCTCCCAGTCTTAGCACAGAAAAGTAATATCTACAAGAGTGGAGAAGAGTATTCCAGAAAAATCCATAACCAAGTAATATAACACAATGTGCATGACTTCAACGGAGTATTTGCATGAATCATCATTACTGATACAGGAGAGCCATATTTCATTTCTGAGATGTATCATGAGTTTGATTTTAATCACCCCCATAAATTCTAAACCTTGGTCCTACTCATAATTAGCTAGAACATACAACCCTGAGGGAGATGAGAAAGTTGCGCAGAAAAGCCAGAATGTTCTTTCTCAATAATTTAAGCTAAATTTGTCTACTCTACAAAAGACAAATATAGATTTAAAACTAAACAAAAAATATCATTTTAAAATTAGCATTTTATTATTTAGTTTTCTGCTATGCATCTGACCTTGTCTGTGTTATATGTTCAAATAAAAACAGTACTATTGAATCAGAAGCCAGATTCAACCATCAGCTCACCCTGTGCCTTTCAACAAGTCACATCACTGCCATGAGTCTAGATATTCTCAGATAAAAAAATAAGACTAAGATTAAACTTGGTTTCAAAGAGAAGTACAATTATATGGGTTATGTAAGTAAAAACTGCTGTTTCTTATTTCCCACTTAGCTGAACTTATAGTAGCAATCACTGATAACTGAATGCCTACTATGTTTCAGGTATTCGATCTCCCAATTTACAACTACAATAAACTTAAAATGTAGCTACTACAAAAGTGAGGAAACATAAGCAGAGAGATTGGCTTACCCAATATTACACAGCTCATAAGGTTGGGGACTATACTGAGACCATGATGCAAAATCCCATGTTTTTTCCCTCCCATAAAAATTTCTATTATGTATTATTTACAAGCATTATTTTTACAGAAATCTACATAGACATTAAAACCCAATTATTTTTGTTTAAAGTAATGTCAATCCATCTTGAAACTCAAAATATCGTAGCCGAAAATGTTCATTATGTACTCACCTGATGCAGCAGACGTTTCAGTTTGAGCAACTGAGTTTTTACAGCAGTACAGTCCTGGACCATGTGCCGGAGGGTCATCTCATCCAGCATCACTGTATTTTCAGGTACATCCACAAACATCTTCTGAGCCTGGAAAAAGGGGGTCCCTCCATAGCTTTCAAAATGACCCAAAGGAGATTCTCTGTAGGGAGAGCCTCTGGAAGGGCAGGAGAAGAATTTGGAGGTAAAAGATATACAACACAATTTCAGAAAGAAATAGAGGTAATGAAATTATTGCAACGATTACTACCATTCATTTATCATTATCACAAAGATGCATTTTTACTCACCTTGGACACTGAATTTGTTTCCGCTGAGAAGTACAATCAGTCCTAGTTATCACCAGTATAATTATCTTCTGTACTCCCTTTTGTGTATTTTATACATAAACCTTATTCCTTAGGAACTTGAATAGAAACAAAAAACTCTGGGAAAAGGCCTTGCCTGGAAAAAATTACTTATTTTTCTTTTATTCTGCACTTTTTTGTCTGCTTTTCATCTTTTGACCTTAATTGGCCTCTTAAACATCACATTGTTTTTAAGCCCCATAAATATGCGACCTATGTTAATACTCAGTTGTGACACACTGCCGAATTCCTGTTCCTTGAAAGTTCCAGCAGCAAGAGTGACGAAGGCTTATTTCTTCTGTTTATACATTGTTGATAAATCATCTTTTCCAATAGAGATTAAACAAGGTTTTATAAATTTTGTTTCCTAATCTTAAACTAAATTTTTAAAAAATCTACTCTAAAAAATTCTAAGCCTCCCTTGGTTGCATACAACATAAATTCTGAGTAATTTAGAAATTTTTTGTTTGAACATTCAACACTAGGGATAATGTGGTTCATAGACATGGAAAACACAATGTTTTAAGCAGGAGTTATAACTACAGAATTTAAAACTACTGCATTCACATTACACATAATTTCACATGGTTCTTAAGACAAGAACATGCTGATAAAATACTCTCTCCAATATCATGGCTACATTTCATCACTATTAAAGTTAAATCCATGATGCATTAAATCTGCAAAAGTCATAATGCAACATAAAATTGCAACATATTGAAAAATCAACCATATTGGATTTCTACTAAATTTTGTAGATTTAAAAAAATATTCCCAAATCTCTAAATTTCAAATATTCAATATAAGCTTTGTTTTCACAACATTATTTTTGTCTGAAACTAATTCTCTAAAACTACTTCAGGCCTGATTTTTCTTTTAATCCCCACAAAAGATTTTTAAGACCTTTTAAATTGTTGATCCAAAGGTAAGACCTTAATTCACTCACATAATTCTGCTTAATTTTTATTGCTTCAAAATATGGTTGCATTATTAAATTTCAAATACTGATCTATGAATTAGTATGCATTTACCATCCATGACTGACAATCTATACAGAGTAATGGAAAATATATAGTAATAAAAAGTTAACAAAATAGTAAGACAAAAATACAGAATCCCCTGGCAAATAAATAGCAGAGATAATGAGTCATGCTTTCAGAGAAACAAGCTGACATACTTTGGGAAATTTTCTCAGGTAGGAAAGAACTTTGGGATGAACTATAAAGTATGAGGTTTGAGTCTGACTGAAATGAAACGTGAAGGCTTTCTAGAAAAAGAAAAGTAATGACAAAGTGTAAGCATGGCTTTTCAGGGACAAGGAGATTCTTAAATATGGCTTATGAGGCCAGAGAGATCCTGAATCCAATTTATTCTTCAACTTTATCCCTTAAAATATCTGCCTCCCTCAGACTGACATCTGAATCGGTAGCAAATTACCTGAGATTGCCAAAGCAGGCTCTAATCTCCCTCATCTCCAAAAGCATGTCCTCGACCTCTCTGGACTTTTGGCCGTCCACCCCATCCTGTCCTCCACTGCAGATGATCTGGAGAATGATTAACTCCTCTTCATCTTAAATTAGCTGGCATTTCCTCAAGGAAAGCTTCCTTAATCCCTTCAAACAGGGCCTGGTACTTCCATAAGTGTCCTTATACAGCCCTCTACTGTATGTTGTCAGAGTGTATTGTGTTCCTTTGTCACCACACCAAATTAGAAACTCCATGAAGACAAACTGTATTTTTCTCTCGATCAGAGACAGTTGGGTTTTTGGTTTGTTTTTGTTGCTGTTGTTGTCACTGAATGAGTAAGGAGCATTGATTTTAACCACGAGGGTGTTTTTTTAAGTTTCCGTCTCTGAGATTCTCAAATTCTTTAGTTATGGCATTAAAAAGCAGTACTTTATAATCTGAAAGCAGTCACACTAAAAATTCCCAGTTAACAATTGAGTTAAAGTTTAATTTTTAGTTTACCACGTAAGTAAAAGAAAAATTCAAGAGGGAAGAGACAGAAGGAAACTGGTCTGCTGTCCACAGCATTAGAATCTGGTATGGACTAAGGGCTTAGATTAGGTTGCCATAAACATGACATACATTCAAGGAACTGATGAATTAAAAACATTTCAAAGGAACAGTCAACAAGTGTTGATCATTAACTAAATATGTGGGTAAAATACTGGCATCTAGAAAACCACAGCAGTGTTAAAGAGACCACTCCAGTTTGGGATTCAGTTGTAACTCCTGGCTGACAGTAACTAGCTACTGAAAACACTACTATTTTGGGGCCGTCGTTTCTTTAATTCTCAGTGTTCTCCACTACCTACCAAATAAGGCGCATATGCCTTAGGCTGCATTTTAAATACTTAAACCACAAGACGCAAACTAAATTTCCATCTTCTCCTAGTACTGAAATGTCCTTTCTCCACAAGTTCCTCCTGATAAATCTGTATGCACACCACCTCTAATTAGACTGCACGCCTTTTGAAAACAGGGATACATCTCACTCATTTTTATATGACCTACACAGATTATCTGAGTTCAAATACTAGCTCTGTTGTTTACTACGTACATAACACACAGAGCAAGTTACTTTGTGCTTCATTCTCCTATCTATAAAATGAGGATAAGAGTACTCACTTCACTAGGTAGGTTTATGGATTAAATGGGGTAATATATGTTAAAGTGCTTGGAACAATGGCTGCTGATATATAGTAAATGTTAAATAAAAACCAATTCCTATTGTATTATTATTATCAATAATTTACAACTTCTTTATGTTGAAAATTTTCTCTAACATGAATGTCACAAGAATAATATAATGCCATACGCCCGTAAGCTACACTCCCCAATTGGTAAACACTGACACAATATGCTCCATACACGTATCTCTAAATCATTACTAAACAATCTGACAGTAGGTTGGAGGTAATACAACACCTCACTGGAGGACCATTTGAAATCTGACAGAAGAAAAAATGGGTATAATTGAGAAAGCCAAGAGGCAGAAAAGACAAAAATGGAAGAGAAAGCAAATATATAATAGAGGTTATTTTCATAAAATAAAATGGCACTATTAAACCAGGAGGGGGGAAAAACAGGACAGGGAGAATTTGAAATTTCACACTGTGAGAAGATAATGAAGTTCTCTTGAGAGAACCTGAACCTTTGAATTGGAATGGCAGGTAAAACCACCTTCTAAGAGTGCAAGCAAAAATACAAATCCAGGGATGAAGACAAAGAAGGTGAAAAAATGAACAGGAGACAAAAGAGGAATTACTAGATACCTCATATTAAGGTGACAGGCACACATTTGTATTTTTACGCAAACTTTAAAAATCATGGCTTTCTAGTAGAGAGATTATATGCTGAAAGAAACAGGACACTGCAAGCTGCTCTGTGGAATACACTGGAAAGTCAACAGTGTGTTAGCAAAGGCCACAAATGTGCCTTTGAGGTCTATGTTGACAGTTACAGGCCAGGTGGGCTAGGAGAAATGAGGGACTTAACCAATGTATGTGTAAGTGAAGGCAAGAGTGAGGTCAGTGGTTACAGAAGCATGAGAAAGAAATGCCCACAGTCACCTGTATTATTTAACACTGTTCTATGAGCACAGCCAATAAAATCAGTAAGAAAAAAATCAGAATAACTACAGAAAGAAATCTTTAAGATATCAGCCTTTTCTAACCCATTAAAATTTAATTCACATACAGTATCAGCACCTGATATTCAACCCAAACATCGAATAACCACACTGCTGCATAATTACTTATAGTTTTAAAGGAATCTCCTAAAATCATGTGGTTATACCTACATACTTCTTCTCCACTTCTACTCAAGCTTCCTGATTAGCAAGATGTGTGATTTTGTACTTAAGGTTCATGATTCATAGGTTATGCTGGCAAGTGGAGATATGTATGTGTGTGTGAATGTGAGAGGGGCAGGGGAGAGAGAGAGATTTTTCAAGAGAAAAAGAAAGGTCTTTCTCATTTATTTCTTGAGTCACAATTTGACTTCACAGAACCTTTAGTGTTTCTTTTCTCACCAAAAATTAAAATTGTATACTTAAAGTTAAATGTGTGTATTTATATGTTCATGTTGATATTTCTTAAAAGCTTGATTCAACACAACCTCAATCAAAATCCCAACAAGTTATTTTATGAATATCAACTAACTGACTTTAAAGTTTATATGAACAGGCAAAAGACCCAGAATAATCAACACAATATTGAAGAATAAAGCCAGAATACTGACTCTAACTGAGTTTTAGACATACTATATTAAGGCATAGTAATCAAGACAGTGTCGTACTGACTAAAGAACAGACAGATCAAAAAACCAGAATAGTGTCCAGAAATATACCCACACATAGAGAGCCAACAGATCCTTCACAAAGAGCAAAGACAATTCACAGGAGAGAGGACAATATTTTCTACAAACAGTACTAGAACAACTGGACGTTCATATGCAAAAAAAAAAGACCCTATACACCTTTCACAAAAATGAACTAAGATCAGAGACCTAAATGTAAAATGCAAACCTATAAGATATCAAATGAGAAAACCCAGGTGACCGTGGGCTTTGCAATAACTTTTTACATACAACACAAAAAGTACAATCCATGAAAGAAAAAAATGACAAGTTGGACTGCACAAAATTAAAAATGTCTGCTCTGTGAAAAACAACATTGAGAATGAAAAGACAAGTCCCAGACTGAGAGGAAGTATTTGTAAAATATATATCCGATAAAGGACTAGTATCTAAAATATAAAAGGAACTCAGGACTTCTGGTCAACATGGCAGTGTAGGCAGACATGACTTGCTTTTTCACTCAACCATCTCAAAATCACAACTAATATATAGGAAAACCATCATTCGGACCATCAGAAATCAAGTTGAATAGAAGTCTGACAACTATGGAATTAAAGAAACCATACCCATACAGACTGGTAGGAGGGGTGCAGATGTGGAACGGGCTGGTCCCATACCCACGTATGATGGGTAAAAATTCGGGAGGGATATCTTGAAAGCAAGGAGTCCCAGCTCCACACCAGGGCCCTCAGCCCAGGATTCCAGGGCCAGGAGGAGAAGTCCCCACAACTTCTGGCTGCGAAAACCAGCAGGGATTGAGTCAGTGGAAAAAACTGCTAGAGCCCCAAGCAGTTCCTCCTAAAGAACCCACCCACGGACTCACCTACTCAAACCCACTCCCTCTGAAGTCTAGCACTGGGGTAGCAGCTTAGCACTGGGGTAGCAGCTTGAAAGGTACCAGTGGCTGAAACATCTGGCATCAAAGTGAGCAGAGGCCATTGTCCCTATTCTAAATCCTCCCTCCACAGAACCACAGAGCCAGCAAGCTAGTACGATATGTGAGACTCCATCAAACTTGCTAACACTGTTTGACCCACCTTGGAGATCCCCAGAGACTCCACCCCATCCAACTGACAGGCTCACCCAAGCTGCTTTTCCATATGAATGACTCGTCTTGGCTTATGCTTCACAACTTCCTAAATCCTCTCAAACAAGCAACAGCTGGTGACAGTAAGTCCCAGGTGTGGCACTAGCGGCAGCCAGCTTATATTCACAGCTTGGCTTCACCTGGGACTCTCCTGGCCCAGCACAAGCAGCAGCCATCTCAGATTGCTTTATGGCTCAGTTGGAGTGGCCCCAGGCAAAACACAGGTAGGGGATGACTTTGGCCTGCACCACCCAGGAAACCCCAGAGCCAGCTACAGACCATATGGGAACACCACCACCCTGTCCCTGCACAGCTGATCCTCCATGGAGGCTGGAAATTGGTGGTATGTGGTCACAGCCAATTCTTGCACCTGACTGGCCTAGGTAAATCCCTCCCATTGACCTGCCAACAGCAACCAAGATTCAACTACTTAGGAGGGTGTACTCGGCCCACAGGAGGGGAGCACCTCAAGTACCCCACTTGGGTAATAGGGGAAGCTGTGCCAGCCCCTGGACCCTACAGGACACCTACTACATTAGGCCACCCTACCAAGGCACGGAGTCAAAGCAGCTCTACCTAATATATAGAAACAAACACAAGGAGGCTGCCAAAAGGAGGAGACAAAGAAACATATCCCAAATGAAAGAACAGATCAAAACTACAGAAAAAGAGCTAAAGAAAATGGAGATAAACAATCTATCAGATGCAGAGTTCAAAATACTAGTTATAAAGATGCTCAAGGAACTTAGTGAGGACCTCAGCCGCATAAAAAAGATCCAATCAGAAACAAAGGATACACTAATTGAAATAAAGAACAATTTACAGGGAAACAACAGTAGAGTGAATGAAGCTGGGAATCAAATCAATGATTTGGAATATAAGAAAGAAAAAAACCACCAATCAGAACAAGAAAGAAAAGTGAACCCAAATAAACAAGGACAGTGTAGACAGATTCTGGAACAACTTCAAAGAGGCCCAACATTCACATTATAGGAGTGCCAGAAAGAGAAGAGGAAGGGCAAGAAACTGGAAATCTATTTGAAAAAATAGTGAAAAAAGACTTCCCTAATTTGGTGAAGGAAACAGACATCAAATGCAGAGAGCATAGGGAGTCCCAAACAAGATGGATGCAAAGAGGCCCATTCCAAGACACATCATAATTAAAAAGCCAAAAGTTAAAGGTAAAGAGAGAATCTTAAAAGCAGCAAGAGAAAAGCAGTTAGTTACCTACACGGGAGCTCCCATAAGACCATCAGCTGATTTCTTAAAAGAAACTTTGCAGGTTAGAAGGGACTGGCAAGAAGTATTCAAAGTGATGAAAAGCATAGACCTATAACCTAGAGTACTCTATCCAGCAAAGCTATTATATAGAATTGAAGGACAGATAGCTTCCTAGACAAAAAAAAACTAAAGGAGTGCATCATCACCAAACCATTATTATATGAAATGTTAAAGAGACTTATTTAAGAAAAAGAAGATCAAAAGTATGAACAATAAAATGGCAATAAATACATACCAACAACTGAATCTAAAAAACAAACTGAGCAAACAAGAACAGAGACAGAATCATGGATACAGAGAGTGTTTTGATGGTGGCCAGATGGGAGGGGATGTGGAGGAATGGGTGAAGAGGTGAGGAGATTAAGAAGTACAGATAGACTCTGGCTGGTGTGGCTCAGTGATTGAGCACCAGCCTGTGAACCAAAGGGTTGCTGCTTCAATTTCCAGTCAGAGCACATGCCTGGGTGTGGGTCAGGTCCCCAGTTGGGGGTGCATGAGAGGAAATCACACATTGATGTTTCTCTCCCTCTTCTTTTTCCCTCCCTTCTCCTCCGTCTGAAAATAAATAAACAAAATCTTTAAAAAATTTTTTTAAAAAACAAAGTACAAATGGGTAGTTACAGAATAGCCATAGGGATATAAATTCAGTACAGGAATTGGAGTAGCCAAAGAACTTATACCCATGACCCATGGACATGAACAATGGTGGGGGGATTGCCTGAGGGAGTGGGGGCTGCTAAGTGGAGGGTAAAGGGGGGAAAATCAGGACAACTGTAATCAATAATTTACAATTAAAAAATAAAATAAAATATAAAAGAAACTTAAAATTCAACAAAGAAACAAACAAGTCAATTTAAAAATGAGCAAATATAAACAGACATCTAACTAAACAAGATGTACAGATAGCAAATAAGCATATTAAAAAACATTACATATCACTAGGAAAATGCAAATTAAAATGAGATATAACTACACGCCTATCAGAACGGTTAAAATGCAAAACACAAAACCAAATTCTGATGAGGATGTGTAGCAGCAGCAGCTCTCATTCACTGTTGGAAGAAAAACGTGCAGCCACTTTGGAAGTTTCTCACCAAACTAAACTCTTGCTATGTGGTCCAGCAATTGCGCTACTTGTTTTTACCAAAGGATTTAAAAACATACACACAAAGTGTTTAGAGTAGCTTTTTTCATAATTGCCCATTCTGGAAGCAATTAAGATGTCTTTTAGGAGATGAATAGATAAACAAATTGCAGTACGTCCGTACAATGGACTGTTACATAGAGGTAAAAAGAAATCAGCTATCAACTCATGAAAAGATAGGGAGTAACCTTAAATGCATATTGCTAAGTGAAAACATCCAATTTGAAAAGGCTACATACTGTCCATTTCCAACTATATGGCATTTGGGACAATGCAACACTACAGAGACAATAAAAAGATCAGTGTTTGACAGTATTGCCAAGGATGGTGAGGCTGGGGAAGAGGGAGGGATGAACAGCTGAGGACACAGGATTTCAAGGGCAGGGAAATTATTTTGTATGACTCAGTACTGGTGGATACATGCCTATATACATGTGACAAAACCTGCAGAATGTACACACAAAGAATGAATCCCAATGTAAACTATGAATGTTAGTTAATAACAATGTATCAATACTGACACATCAGTTGTAACAACTAACGTAAGATGTTAATAATAAGAGAAACTGTGTATAAAAGAAGGTGAGGGAGTACATGAGAACTCTGTGCTTTATGCTTAATATTTTTGTTAAACCTACAGCTGCTATAAAAATGAAGTCTATTAATTAAAACAAAGGGGAAAAATGACAGAATGAAAAGGAAGTACTTCCGGAATAGCAGAATAAATATCTCCAAAAAATCACTCTTCCACAAAAGCACTGAGAACTTGGCAAATTAGTCACAATCAACTTTTTCAGAACTCTGTAAATCAACCTAATGCTTGCAACAATGAAGGAGCACTTATTAAAAAAAAACAACAACAGCTGAATCTTGGTGAGATCAACAAGCTCTGTGGCATTTTAATTTATCTGCTGCCATACCTCCCTCCCTAGCTCTGTGGTAGCTTGAAAAGCAAGTCTTACAAGCAAGGCAGCTATGAGATTCAGCAGTCACTAGGGGGTGGACTGCATTGTAAGCTGTGTTTCAAACTCTCAAAAAACACCATTTCCAGACAATTGTTACTATTTCACTTTAACTGGCACCTCCCTAGAAAAGGCCCATTCTCAGCAGTTGTATTTGACCTGATTAGGAATTCAGTCTGTGGAAACAGCCTTATCTCTTGTATATTTGTTAAAAAATAAAAAAAAAATCAGTGGCAATTGTCTAAAATCCCAGTTGCCTGAAACAATGACACCAACTGGGGCAAACAAGATAACCAAAAAACTTCTAAGGAAAACCTGAGGTATGAGAGAGCCACAGGAGGCTTTGAACTGTTCTAATATATTCCTGGGTATAGAGAGGGACGTGCACATGCACAGGGATGTGTGCACCTTTGGCCAACCTTGAGCCTGTGAGCAAGCAGGAAATGAAGGCTAAGGCAGAACTACAAACTGCTTACCAGGTTGTCAAAGGCTTCCCTAAACATACACATATAAAGAGCTCCTTGGCAAAGGCTAGAATACTTATTGGTTCAAGGCATTAGCTCATAGTCATTAGCTCAACAAACTCTAAAATATGATAAACTAAAAGAGAGACACATCATAGTTACAAGTTTAAAGCCAAAGAAAAAGTGAGAATTCTGAATGCAGCAAGAAAAAAGTAAACTCTCATGTGGAAGACATACTCAATAAAATTAACAGCTGATTTTTCATCAGAAAGCAAAGGAGTTGAAATGTTAAAAGTAAGACTATCAACCAAGAATTCAATATCCAGTAAAACTATCCTTCAAAACTAAGAGAAACTAAAACATTCCCTTGCAGACAAACACTGAGAGTGTGTTCCTATCACACCTTCCTTATAAGACATACTGAAGTTAGAGACTTGAACACCTCCTTCTCATTAATGGACGAACTAGGACGGTCAGCAAGGAAACAGAAGACTTGAACAGCATTACGAATGAACGAACCCTAGAAGACATCTATAGGACACCTGTGGACATGAAACTACTAATCAAAAAACTTTCTACAAAGAAAGGCCCAGGCCCAAATCTCTTTACTGGTGAATTCTATAAAACATTCAGTGAAGAATTAAGAAAAATCTTTTACAAATTCTTCTAAAAATAGAAATAAAAGAAACACTTACCAATTCGATCTATGTGATCTTAATACCAAAACCACACACAAATATCTCAGAAAACAAGCGATCAATATTTATGTCTACATAAAAATTCTCAACAAAATAGTAACGAGCTGAACTCAGCGACACATAAAAGGGTTATACACCATGACTAAGTGGGACTTACACGAGAGGTGCAAGGTCACTGTCAGTCAGTGCCACACAACAAATTAAGAGAAGGGAGGAAAAATTATTTTAACAGACACAGATTTCACTCGACAAATCCAACAGCCACTCATAATAAAAACACTCAACAAAGCATGAGGAGAAGGGAACTTCCCCAACCTGATGGAGTGCCTGTGGAAAACCCACTGCTAACATTGTATTTAATGGCGGAAGACTGAATGCTTTGATCCTGATGCGAGACACAAGTCACACATGGCTGCTCTCGCTACTCCCATTCGACATCGTCCTGGAGGTTCTAGCCATAGCAATTGTGCTGGACAGAAAAACAGACAAGTATCCAGCCTGGAAAGAAAAAAGTATAACTACTGCTAGGCTCAGACGACATGGTCTTGTATATAGAAACGCCTAAGGAACTAAGGAGCCAGAGGGTTACGTGAGCCATGTACCGGAACATCAGAAGCACTCAGGATTGTGGCAAAGCTTACAATGAAGAGGGAAAGTGAGTCAAAGGCCAAGATGTGCGTGAGCTAGAGTTATGGACCAGGAAGCGGGAGCTCATACAGCCACATACCCTAAGTGTCACAGGAAAGAGACTGAACAGTAATTCATTTAGAAGTGGCAATGAGCAGTAAACACAAGACCCCACCTCCAAACACTAAAGTACTAAAGTAACTAAAAAATAAGAATTCTTCATTTTAAGAATGCTACTGGGGATTCAGTGCATTTGGAAGAGAGGTTTCAATTTCAATCCGAAAATGCAGAAAAAGAGGTCAACGTGTGAGTTTGTTAAGATGTGAGAGAATCCCATGTAGCATAATAGAAAGCTCAGGGAAAAAGGGAGGTCTGGGAGAAAAGAGGAGTGAAAAATTAGGCCAAATGAAAAGAGAGCACAATATTATGTTAGAAATATGGGTCCCCGACTTAGGATGGTCCTACTTACAATGTTCCAATTTTATGATGGGGTGAAAATGATATATGTTCAGCAGAAACCGTCCTGAGAATTCTGAATTTTGATCTTTTCCTGGACCAGCAATATGTGGTGAATACTCTCCCATGATGCTGGGCAGAGGTAGCAAGCCACAGTTCGAGTCAGCCACCTGATTGCGAGGGTAAACAACCAACACTCTGTGGGTATCTGTTGTGTTAGGTGATTCTGTCCAACTGTAGGCTAATGTAAGGGTTCTAAGCACCTTTAAGGTAGGCTAAACTAGGCTATGATGTTAGGTAGGTTAGGTGTATTAAGTGAATTTTTGACTTATGATATTTTCAACTGACAAAAGGTTTAACAAACATACCTCCATCATAACTTCAGAATCTGTACAGAGGAAGTAGATCAGTGTTTCTGAACCACCAGTCCCCTGAGTTATGGATAAGACATAATCCTATAAGTATGACAATGTCGGGAACTGAAGGACAGACAGGACAAGGGAACCAACACCCAAGAAGTCACAGAATGGAAAGAGGAGCTTTTATATACATAATATTAAAAATGATCTGGGATTAGTGCATCCAAACCTTTTTTACATCAAAGTGTAGAAAGGAAATGATAGTTTTAAGGTATGCTGCAGTAAGGGTTGTCTTACAGGAGGAATCTCTATCACCTATCCCCATAACTAGCTCTAGGGGATCTAGCTGTCCCAAATTCTAAATGGCCTGATTAACTTAACTATTCATGACAAAATGGTATGACGCAGCCCATGTGCTGGAGTGTTCTGCACTAACTGAGTCATATCAGAAACTCCCAAGAATGCTCTGCATTTCTCTCTCTTAAGAATTACCAATGTGGATGACCCACAAATCACTAGTCCTTCAAAATACACTGTGTAGAAGAGATTTGCAGTCATATGTTTCTGGGCAATGGCTACATATTCTATCTTTTACCACCTTGTGCAAAATCATAATACTATACACATTAAAGGCACTGTGGAGCCTATTAAAAACCTCATCTAACTTTGTTTAATTTGTTCATTCCCACACTCATCTGATCAGAGATATCTACACTACTGACATCCAGAAAAATAGTTTTTAGAAAATGTGGCTTAACTTTTCTGACAGATAAACTAATCAGCCTCAGCTTGATCACCCCTAGGGACAGAGATTACTACCACCAGGTAATCTGTTCCATTTTGTACAGTCTGATTAATAGCCTCTCACTTTAAGCTGAAATTTGCTACCCTTTATCTTAAGATGCATCGTTTTGCTATCTGCAGTTAGAAATCACACCTATTCATTCCTCCAAATGACCTAGCAATCCAGTTCTAAATGTAGAGTAGTTCTCCGAAAATGTCACGCTATTTCATAAATGGTTTTGTACATGTTATTTTTCTATCTGAATAGCCATCCTTCTCCTACAAAAACCACTCCTCTGCAATCTCTACAGTCATATCTATCAGTTCAGTAGTAACTCCCTGTATACACCACTGTCCCAGACAACCACCAGTTGCTGTTTGCGTCCACAGCCCTGTAGACATCACTTCATGGAGGCACCTGTCACCACTGCCCTACACTAACACTGCATTATAACTATCAACAATCCGTCACTCCCACAGACTCAACACCCTGTCAGCAGGAAGTATCTGCTACTCATCTTTGCATGGTATGGAAGAGGCACATGAATCTTCCACCTAACCAAAAATTGCAATGATTCCAACTGAGCCCACACATTGCATAATTCTATTTATTATCTTCAAAACAATGCTTCACGAAGCTATTAGCATTCCACAGCTCTCACGCAATATACAAATTTATACCAGCTTGAGAACTGAGCAGAGTTCAGCATATAAGTTCTCAAAGAATATTTGTGAGATGGTTGAAGAAATCTTATCTGAAGTATAAGCAATGCTTCACATTTTAGTTAGACTTCTAAATTTTCATAATCGAGCCTTAAATTTACCTTCCTATATACCAACCATGAAAGATGAGGGAAGCAAAATCTTCAAATGAAGACTATCTTTACATCAGATTCTCGTGTGATAATACCAACTCTCTGATGTCCACTCCTTATCAAAAGCCCAGATGTGAGAAACAGAACAGCCAAAACAATGCCTGAGAGGCTATGTACTGTAAGCATCCGTTCAAATCTTCTACATCTTATCCTTGCAACAAATTATACCAATGGAAGGATCTTTAGCCGGACAACATCATTTCATGACACTGTAGAACCGCCTTTTCTCACTTGAACTAAAGTTCTCTGCAGCTTACTGAAGAACACAAGAAAGAAAAGAACTTAAGGAATTTATCATTATTTCTACTTTGGGAAGCTGAGGTCTGAGATCTACCCACTATATCACAAGGCATTTTCCTTGTAAGAATGCATACAAAGCTATCTCTTTTAGGTTTCTGTCTCATAAAAGCCAATCAATGCAGGAGAAATGTGCCCTTTATTTTATGTACTCTGTAACTCTCATAACAGATCAAGTTTTGTTCTTTGCTTTTGCTGCAAGGAATGTTACAGCCAAAATTTTTTTCTTACTTCAAGAACTAGATGAGGTCATGTGTTTCCCTTCCACTACTTCTTTACCCCAATTTTATTACTTGTATTGTAAATTAGCTCCCAAATAACCTCAAGTCCCCAGTGGAACACAATGAGAGTGAAAAGGAAAAAAAACTAACAGCTACCACTGGGTGCCTACTGTAAGCCAGACAGTGCTCCAGGCACCCAATCCTTAAATAGTGAGGAAAAGCTATTATAAACTATATTCTACAAATGATAAACTCAAGTAGAGAGGGTTTAAATAAATTACTTAAGCTCACAGAGCTAATCTGTGCCAGGCCGGGGTTTGATCCCAGGCCTGAATGACTACAGAGCCACACTGTACATAGGTCTAATCAAATTAAAGACTACTGTGCTATGCTTCCAAAGGAATAGAATTCTAGCACTGCATAGTACCTTCTTTTGTTTTTGATAGTACTTGAGAAATTTTTAAACTTCAATTGATATATGTCAAAGACATCAGTTGGTACTAATTTTACATTATTCAAAAAATAATAAACTTCAACAAAGTCAACATTTAATCATTCCCACATGAGAACTAGAAATCACACC